>OAMR01000961.1:22362-56218 GCA_900205405.1 Echinochloa crus-galli
GAACCCAACACAAGGAACCAGGAACCGAGTACTAGGAACTAAATTAGTGGGCCAGGAACTCAAATGCTAAGGGTATTTTGGTCTTTGCATGTAGCGTTCCAGCCCAAAAGCCCTTTTCATCGCGTCGGCCCATCGCTCCGGCCCCCTCTGGCTCCATCGTCGCCCCTGCCGAGCGACCTCCGCCGCCGGCGCCGGCTAGCCCCTCCGCAGGCGGCTGGCGTCAGACAGCCCGGGATTCGCCTGATGGGCGGACGGGGGATGCCCGCTCAGACCGCCGGCTCTGCCGTCTGAGGAGCGTGCGGCACCTCCTGCCTAGGGGCACTGGCTGTCAACGTCGATCCCCCGCGGCGAGGAATCACGGCGACGATCTGTGGGTGGCGCGGGACCTGCGTCCTCGATGGGAAAAACGGCGAATCGATGGGAACTGCCTCCGTGAGGAATACGAGCAGAGCCTCTGCTCGTGGGAGATTATTAGGTGGACTGAAAAGACCATTCTATCCTTACTTAGCCTCTAATAACCAAGGAACCGGATATTATCACGTGTGTTTAAATCAGCGGCTTAGAAAATTTGAAAGCAGAGGAACCGGCCGGTTCCTTACAAGCACCGGAACAAGCCTCTTCTATTTTACCTAGATTTTCTGCGTAAAAAACTCTCCATGTGGGACTAAAATATATATTTCCTTCCGACTCGCTGGTTGCACTGCCGCGTTGGGCTAGATCTCGGCCACATCAGCAGCGTCGAGCCCATCAAGGAAAAAAGGAACTCCCGGCCCGTCTTCTTATGGCCCATCCCGATCCCCGGGGGCCCATCCCCACACGCCATCCCCGGCGGTGGTAATATTCTGCCTCCGGTCCGGTCCAAGTCCGTCGCGTGGAGCTACGGCGGCGATACAGCCACGGACACCATCACGCCGCCGCTCAGGAAGCAGTGCGGCAGCCAGTACGACGTACACGTACGCACCACCTGGCAGACGTGGCGTTGCTGGACTACCGATGCGTGGCGTTCCTGCCGTCGGCCGTGGCGGCGTCGGCGATCGTGCTATGGCGAGGCTAGTGGTGATGGCCGGGCTACTCCTACTCGACGCCGCGCCGTGCTTGGTGGCGGGGGACGCGATCGAGGACCTTGAGGGAATGGATGGAGGCAATCTACGGCATGTGAGCATGAGAACCTGTTGGTGTAGCGGCCAGGTTGCCAACAGATTAGGTATATCCAGGATTGTTCTAGTTCCCAATTTTCACACGTACAACATCTGGAAGTCAAGGCAGAGAATTTTTGGAACTCGATCCGTTTTGTTTGTTCTAGTTTGTAATGTTCGTACTTTGTACTATGTACATCTGGATGGATTATTATTGGAAGTTGCTGTAAATTATTAAATGATGGTATCTTATTACTTGACAATTATTGTGACTAGCAAGAACGCAACGTTTATTGATGACACATAGGTACTAAAACGATATCACTTGAGTGGACCATGGTAAACAGACCAGTCGTGCGAAGCGCTTTTAAAAATACTTTATATTCGCTCTCTCATGTATAGAGAGCTTTAGATATTCTCAAATCTAGTCTAGATGCACATCATTTTTGAGATAGTTGGTCTTTATTTATATGAAAAAACTCTTCAATTTATTGTCTATTAGCGATACGAGATAACGGATCGCGGTGAAATTGTGGGTCCCTTGGGTACGTGGGTACCTGGCTACCTGCGGGTGTCTTAGGTGAAAAAAGTTTTAAGTTTTGAGGGGGAAATCAACGCAAGAATGTCCCCCCTTTTGACCATTCATCAACCAAATTTCCCGACAGATGGTCTTCTGTGAGGTGGGGGGTGGGCCTAATTTTGGTGAGAAGTGTTTTCAAATCTAATTCTCTATAAATAGAGATACGATCTGATTTTAAAAATTAATTCTGGGTCGAAGATGTTTGCTAGAAGGTGTGCGCTATAGTATAGCACTGTACAGAGTGTATGCTAGCCACTAAAGGCTTAATATGGTGCCCAGTTTTCTGCTATGAAAATGCAAGTCTGGGAGCTGTTTTTATCGAAACAGCTCTGGAAGTTCAGAATTCTGTGATGTAGTAGTAGTCATGATCGAACACTGAGGGTAATATTTGGCATATCATATATCAGGAGTCTGATGAGATCATGAGACCACTGCTCAGAGTTTTTTTTCTGTTTTTTATTTGGTATAATAAATTCTTTGATTGAATACTGTATGTTGCTAAGCGGTGTGCGCTGTAGTAGTATGTACACTAGTCAATACATGGTGCTTAATTTTCAGCTTCGGAAAGAAATTCTGGGAGTTCCTTTTTTAGCGAAACAATTCTGGGAGTTTGAAATTGACTCCAGAGACGTATAAAAAAAATGATGAACGGAAGTTCTGCGTAGATCGAGCCCGCTATATACGATGCAGTCACTATATCAGGATTCGGATCCAGTGATCCCAAGAACAGGACACAGCTAAATCACCAAATGGAAAATGGAATGTGTTACACTCGTTTTGTTTTTCTGAATACGCATGAGCCGCGTATTTTTGTATTAAGAGGAAAAAAACTGAGTTTGAGTTATACGACGCAGAGCTCACGCTACCATAGCTTGTGTATTAACAAAGGAGAAGAAAGTAAGAAACTGAGAAACAGCTATTACTCAGTAAATTTACGACCCAGGTGACGAGCTCCTGCAGCCAACCAGAGAGAAGCTTCGCTTCCTTCAGGATGGTGCCCTGCAACTGAACTGCCGTCCTCGCTTCCTTCCAGAAGAGTCTGCTCTTTCTCTCGCTCCTTCCATATATGCCAGCTTATCAACATGACAACATGAACACGGTATTCAGGCATTTCCTCTTCTCCACACGACCACACCTCTGCAGCTTTTACAGATGCACCCACCACTGGTGTAGGGACTAGGGTCAATGGACACGACGGGATCGTGCAGGTGCACTATATATAGAGATCGAGCTCAGAACACCCCACCGTATTTCTTTTGCAAAAGAGCACCTTACCAAGATGTGAGGTTTCCATCTCCTAATCACACACAGCGAGGCCAACAGGTGTCGTGTGCCTCTAATATCCATGCCGCCGACTCCGGTCTGTAGTCCAAATTCTGCGTCTGCTACCTAACCACCAAGTGAAGAATTTCAGATTCGGTGGTGCCCAAGATTTCCAGATGCGATCAGCTACTTTGAATCTTATGTTTCCTTGCTTCAGCTGAGTGCTGTTGGGTTCGATCTTCTGAAAGAATTATTGCACCTTGACATCGACAAGGTGAGTGACAATGTGACATCTATTGTGATAACATTTTGGCGGTCTACTTGTCAGCTAATCCCGTTCATTATCGCTAAACATGTTAGGCTGGATGTGCATTTCGTCAGAGAACGGGTTGCTCTCGAGCAATTTCGAGTTGTGCATTTCCTACACAGCACCCATTCGTGGATATCATGATCAAAGATCTTCCTACTAACCTGTTTGAGGAGTTCAGAGCCAGTCTCTCCATTGTTGCTCACACTGCTTCGACTGGTGGGGTGAAGGAACATGCGACTTGCTGCACTAACCTCATCTAGTTTCTGTTATAGCTGAGACCTGTTCTCTCGCTTGACTGACTCACATCCGTGTACTCACGCTCACGTAGGTGGTAGTTAGAATTTACGTAACCCATGTATAAATCCATGGAATGAGATGAATACACTTACGTTGAGCATTCCAATCTCCTTCAACATGATCTCTTAGCAGCCGCAGTAACATCAGAGCAAACTATGAGAGTGATAAAAAGGATGATGGAAGAAAAGAAGATAAAGTTAAGATAGCAAAAGAAGTTGACAGGAGCTATGCCTCGCGCGGGACAACTTTACGTGACATTTTATTTCAACATCACCACCTGTCAACTCTTTTGCCCCTGATGCTTAGGGTAATATGTTCGCGGCACCAGACGTGGCAACAAAGGGGTGATCGCGTTATGTTTTACCTAGTTTTCGTCCGCACAAAAGTCTCCATGTGGGACTAAAATCTGTTTCGTTTCGACTTGGCTGCCGCGTTGGGCTGCACATCAGAAACGTCGAGCCCATGCATCAGGGGGAAAAGGAACTCCCGGCCCGTCTCCTTATGGCCCATCCCGATCCCCGCGGGCCCATCCCCACACGCCATCCCGGGCGGCGGCGGTCCAAGTCCGTCGCTTTCTATCGCGACGACGCCGACGACGAACGCGAAGGGCTTCACTCCTGCTGCGTGCATACGGCTACGACGACGCCGATATCGGCGCGCTGCTCCGGTCCATCGACGCCGTCGTGCGCTCGCCAAAGCCCGCCGACCTTCCGATGCCGTCCATGGAGTTCCGCGCGCCGTCTCGCCGGCACCGCGACCACGACGCCGATTTCAACGCGCGCGCCATGCTCCGTGGTATCCCGATCGACCTTTCCAGTTCCGATTGCAGGCCTGACTTCTACGACCATGGGCATGGACGCTCAGCTCACAATGACGCCACCCCGACCCCCGGTGCTCAATTCAAGGGCCGCGCAGCTGCGGCGGCGATGCAGCCACGGACACCGTCACCCTGCCGCCCAGGAAGCAGTGCCTCTAATCCATGCCGCCGATCGACGCCGGTCTGTAGTCCAAATTCTGCGTCTGGTAGCTAACCAAGTGAGGAATTTCATTTTCAGTGGCCGGTACATCATCGCCAGATGAAGACATCTTCTGCAGTTCTGTATTGTTAACCGTGTCCAGGCTTAGGCTTAACCTGTCCCAAAGCATCAGTTATTCAAAGTTTGCTTGCACTTGCACAGACAGACCTCCAAAGATGGATCGAATCCATTGTCGTTCTGCAAGTCCCTGAGCGACTGTTTGGCACCGCCTCAGCCAGTACAAGAGCCATGGGTTCAGCCGATTGACCATCAATTAATCAACCCAGTTGCCTTTCCAGAACAACGTTCTTTCTCCATTGCCCACCTGGACAGTTATGGATGCTTCAAATAAAACTTCCACAACACAGGCCGGCTCAATCTTTAGTTCGGATGGCCACACGCGACGTATAGAAGGTTTCACATAGATTACTGAACCCGCTTGACCATCCGAATCCGAACCTTGGCCGGACTGTGTGGAGTCACCACCCACGCCGCGTATAACGCTTTTCCGTGTCGGAGTCGAAGTCGGAGAAGCTGCGCTGCTCCTCGTCGGCCCATAAATACATCGTGCCGTCGTCGTCTCATCCCGTCAAGAGCGAGCTCCGCTAGCTGCTTGCTTCTTGCGCGGGGAACCGGCCCACCGCCATGTGCGCCGTTGCCCCCACCCTGCCGCCCGGCCTCGCCGGCGCCGCGCCCGTGACCCCTTGCGTGCCGGCGACGACGCCGGCCAACGTGGAGGGCGCTCCTGCCGCCCTGCGCGCCGACGTCGAGGCCCTGCGCGCCCACGTCGAGGCCCTGCGCGCCGACTTCGCGGCCCTCCGCGCCGACATCGAGGCCCTACGCCGCGGCCGCGCACCCACCACCGCCGGACCAACGTTCCTGCCCATGGCCGCCGCCGTCGACCCGCCGATCCCCGCCGCCAGCCTTGCTCCTGTCCCCGTGGATGATGACAACGCCGCCCCAGCGCCGCGCAGCGAGGGCGAAGTGGTCACCACCACCACCATCAAGAAGACGCCGAGGAGGCCGCAGGGATTCGAGTACGACGCCAGCATCGACGCCGCGCTCCGGGCGATGGAGAGGGACCCCGAGGAGCGGCAGTCGCCGGACTACCTCTCCGGCAAGCAGGCGGGGGAGATGACCAAGGCCGACCGCGCCGACCTCATCGAGAAGATGCACGACTTCTCCAAGTACCACTGCCTCGCCGCCGGCACGGTGCACCGCGCCGTCTCCTACGTCGACCGGTTCCTCTCCGCCAGGAAGATCGGCGGCGACGGCGGCGAGCTCTACGTCCTCGGCGCGGCGGCCGTGTTCGCCGCGGCCAAGTACGAGGACCAGGACACGTTGGACGAGATCGACGCCGACGACGCCGCGGACCTCGCCGGGTGCTCGCGGGACAAGGTCCTCGCCGCGGAGCGCGAGCTGGTGGCGGCGCTTGGGTACCGCCTGGGCGGGCCCACGGCGCACACGTTCGTGGACCACCTCACGAGGCACGGCCAGGAGGAGGAGGACGAGGAGGTCCGGGCCCTGGCGCACCACCTGGCGGACATGGCGGTGCTGGACTACCGGAGCGTGGCGGCGCTGCCGTCCGCCGTGGCGGCGGCGGCGATCGCGATGGCGAGGCTGGCACTGGATTGCTCGTACGGCGTGGCGGTGGCGCCGGTGGCGGGGTACACGCTGGAGGACCTGAGCGAGTCATTTGACCAAAACTTGACAACCAGTCAATGCCTAAAATAAGATCATAACCTTGTGCATCAAGCACCCTAACTTCTATTTCAAATTCATGGTTTTGTAATTTGAATTGAAAGTTGTGACATTTGGAAGATACAAATTTGTAACAAAACCATGAAGGTCAAATTCATGGTTTGTAACTTATGTTTCAAATTTATGGTTTTGTACAGTACATGAATTTGTAACTATCCCAGCGCACTCTCCTTCCATGAAGAGACGGAAGCCATGGAACTATCCACCCTGTCGCGTCCGCAGTATTCCGGTACATCATCGCCAGATGAAGACATCTTCTGCAGTTCTGTATTGTTAACCGTGTCCAGGCTTAGGCTTAACCTGTCCCAAAGCATCAGTTATTCAAAGTTTGCTTGCACTTGCACAGACAGACCTCCAAAGATGGATCGAATCCATTGTCGTTCTGCAAGTCCCTGAGCGACTGTTTGGCACCGCCTCAGCCAGTACAAGAGCCATGGGTTCAGCCGATTGACCATCAATTAATCAACCCAGTTGCCTTTCCAGAACAACGTTCTTTCTCCATTGCCCACCTGGACAGTTATGGATGCTTCAAATAAAACTTCCACAACACAGGCCGGCTCAATCTTTAGTTCGGATGGCCACACGCGACGTATAGAAGGTTTCACATAGATTACTGAACCCGCTTGACCATCCGAATCCGAACCTTGGCCGGACTGTGTGGAGTCACCACCCACGCCGCGTATAACGCTTTTCCGTGTCGGAGTCGAAGTCGGAGAAGCTGCGCTGCTCCTCGTCGGCCCATAAATACATCGTGCCGTCGTCGTCTCATCCCGTCAAGAGCGAGCTCCGCTAGCTGCTTGCTTCTTGCGCGGGGAACCGGCCCACCGCCATGTGCGCCGTTGCCCCCACCCTGCCGCCCGGCCTCGCCGGCGCCGCGCCCGTGACCCCTTGCGTGCCGGCGACGACGCCGGCCAACGTGGAGGGCGCTCCTGCCGCCCTGCGCGCCGACGTCGAGGCCCTGCGCGCCCACGTCGAGGCCCTGCGCGCCGACTTCGCGGCCCTCCGCGCCGACATCGAGGCCCTACGCCGCGGCCGCGCACCCACCACCGCCGGACCAACGTTCCTGCCCATGGCCGCCGCCGTCGACCCGCCGATCCCCGCCGCCAGCCTTGCTCCTGTCCCCGTGGATGATGACAACGCCGCCCCAGCGCCGCGCAGCGAGGGCGAAGTGGTCACCACCACCACCATCAAGAAGACGCCGAGGAGGCCGCAGGGATTCGAGTACGACGCCAGCATCGACGCCGCGCTCCGGGCGATGGAGAGGGACCCCGAGGAGCGGCAGTCGCCGGACTACCTCTCCGGCAAGCAGGCGGGGGAGATGACCAAGGCCGACCGCGCCGACCTCATCGAGAAGATGCACGACTTCTCCAAGTACCACTGCCTCGCCGCCGGCACGGTGCACCGCGCCGTCTCCTACGTCGACCGGTTCCTCTCCGCCAGGAAGATCGGCGGCGACGGCGGCGAGCTCTACGTCCTCGGCGCGGCGGCCGTGTTCGCCGCGGCCAAGTACGAGGACCAGGACACGTTGGACGAGATCGACGCCGACGACGCCGCGGACCTCGCCGGGTGCTCGCGGGACAAGGTCCTCGCCGCGGAGCGCGAGCTGGTGGCGGCGCTTGGGTACCGCCTGGGCGGGCCCACGGCGCACACGTTCGTGGACCACCTCACGAGGCACGGCCAGGAGGAGGAGGACGAGGAGGTCCGGGCCCTGGCGCACCACCTGGCGGACATGGCGGTGCTGGACTACCGGAGCGTGGCGGCGCTGCCGTCCGCCGTGGCGGCGGCGGCGATCGCGATGGCGAGGCTGGCACTGGATTGCTCGTACGCCTCGTCGTACGGCTTGGCGGTGGCGCCGGTGGCGGGGTACACGCTGGAGGAGGAGGACATGAGCGAGTGCGTGGGCGCGATCTACGACATGCACGAGTGCATGCTGGCGTGGCCGGGCTGCGGCCTGCTCATGGCGTACTGGGAGGGCAGGCACTACGACTTCCCTCCACGGTCCAGGCTGACGGGCCTGCGTTGACCTGTACAAACCAAACCACTGTGCTGTGCACTGCTAGCTGCTGCGTGCTAAAGGGGTAGTGTAGTACTAGTGTAAATGTTTTTGGTAGACCCTGGCTAGGTGGCAGCTTGGTACTCCCTCCGTTTCAAAATATAAGGTTCTGTAGCATTTAAACTCAAAAAATAACATGGATGAGAAATGACCTCTATACTCCCTTATTTTACACTACCCACCAACTCCCACCTACCCATCAACCCTATTTAGTTTTGTCCTATCCCTACAGGACCTTATATTTTGGTACAAAATTTGAAAGGTTCTTATCTTATGGGACGGATGGAGTAGCAGTGTTTTGATGATTTGTAATGTTCATAATATATAAGATACGGAGTACTATATAGTTTACCAACCAGCTCCAGTGTTCCATAATAAAATCAAGCAAAATCAAAATGGAGGAGAGACCTGTTTCGTTTCTTCAGCATAGTAACTGTGACGCAACAAATTAATCAATTAGAAATGCCCATCCATAAAATAAAGAATGAGTTCTTGGACTGAATAGCTGAATGAAAAAAAAAATACAAACACGATGAACTCAGATGAACAATTTTTCCTTACAGTACATGACAATAGTTTTAAATTGATTAAGGCATGAAACTGAAGTACACATTATACACGAATCCTCTATTTTTGGGGTTTGAAGTCGCAAGTCCCAAATAATACAGTAATTAACCCAAAAAAAGTTGCGCTGAGCAAACTCTATTCACAAAATTATTAGCTGCTAATTTCCTTTACTCCAGTTAACTTTCATTTGACCAAAACTTGACAACCAGTCAATGCCTAAAATAAGATCATAACCTTGTGCATCAAGCACCCTAACTTCTATTTCAAATTCATGGTTTTGTAATTTGAATTGAAAGTTGTGACATTTGGAAGATACAAATTTGTAACAAAACCATGAAGGTCAAATTCATGGTTTGTAACTTATGTTTCAAATTTATGGTTTTGTACAGTACATGAATTTGTAACTATCCCAGCGCACTCTCCTTCCATGAAGAGACGGAAGCCATGGAACTATCCACCCTGTCGCGTCCGCAGTATTTTATTCAGCTTCAGCATCCCATGGTGTGACGTGTCTGCTAGCTTTGCCTTTTTGTTTAACAACGATGGTTCGATACTCCCTGTATTGATGTTTCATATTTTTTTGCCTACGGTTCACTATGCCATCTCCCGGCAGCTACTCTCTGGCGCATCATTGCCGCCATGCTGAGTGATCGTCTCGTACGTCAAAAGAGAGAAAGATCATGCCGAACAGAAAGGAAAAGAACTTATGCGTGATTCAGCGGTGGCAATTATATTGACGGGATAAGGTTCTTGGAGACCACTATGATTGGATTTGCAGCCACCAGCCAGGGGACATGCAAAAGCCATCTGGTTTGCCAGTTTCGTAGAAAAACCCCAGATCACATGGTTTTTTTCCGGTGCGATTGCAGCAGAGGTTTTTTTAAGATAGGTGGGGGAGGGGAATCTAAGTGCTCACCTTGCTTTCGGATGGAAAGGATCCCATGACCACACTATGGATGCAGTTGTGGTTTAAGCGTAGCGTAGAGTTCATTCTTGAGCAAATTCTCCATAAGACATTGTTTTAAATTTGAAACAATGTTAACCAATAAAATTGGAGAATTCCAATGACATAGAATGGAATGGAACAAATTCTAATAGTATACAAGGAATTTGCTCTTTACTCAATTTTAACGACGATAAATCAGTGGTCCAACGGGTTGAACTAAATGAACCACGATATGAGACTTTAATCAGTTCATCATCCGATATAGTCGTAATAACTATGCAAGCGGCACTGTCCACATCAAATGTGGTCCTAGAGTACATTATCTAGTCATCTGAATCATTACACAAACACACATCTGCACCAAATGTCTTGCTCGACTTGAATTAGGGGACTATATATAAGTTTTGCTTGATTTAAATGGTAAATATGCATGTGCAATAGTGATGTGTGCAAAGCACGGGAAGGGGGACAGGTGCCCCTCAGCCTGACACGATATGTTGCGTAGGTTACTCAAACTAATTTTACCGCACTTGCAACATGCATCATAGGCATTGTAGACTTCATCAGTTCATCTTCGGCGCTGCCGTAGTCCCCTGGCTTCGCCAAACAGGCTGCGAAGGTTGCTCGAACCAGTTCTACCGCAAGTGCAACATCACGGGCACTATAGGCTTCATATACGCAAACCACAATTATGTTCCAGAACTTTAACATCCTCACACAAAGCATGCTAGCCAATCTCTGACGGGAGAACACCATCAATGCGCAGATGTGAGACTGTGGCAACAAAAACAATCGCTTCTGCGTCACGGTCTCGCACCTTTAATAACTCATCCAGAAACCTTTCAGCGAAGTCAAAGCTTGTGATCTTTCGGCATAGATATTTGCCCGTGAACTTTCAGCACACAACCACAGCTCTGAACCTTTTGTGTGAACTTTCAGGGATTGATTCTTCAGAGTTTGAAACAGTTCAAAGTTCCAACTTAAGCCTCCACAATAAATACTCCAACTTGCAAAACAATGAACTTGATCTATCCGATGCTGTTCACTAAACAAAAGAGCTTCAACTTTTACCTTGGCCAACTCCATGTTACCATATGAAATGTTCAATTAACCTCTGAATTTCAAGCAAAAATATGAATTCAATGCATTTTTTTTGGAGTTTCAGCTTTTAGGTTCAAAAAGGGACATTCAAAATTTAGGCTTTGATTTAAATATGAAAATATGCTACGTGTCACCATATTATACAATGCCTTTTTAATTTATATACATTTACAAAAGATTATATAATTCACATGGTATATTTGATACAATATGATGTATGACTTAAATGTTGCAATCTGCCTATAAACTATGCAACGAAATTGTGAATAGAGAGAGCTGTTTCATTTTATTAAAAGCTGACATGACAGTTTTGATAATAACACGGTAAAACTATGCACTAAGATCAGCCTTGGTGGTACTCGGTTTGTTGTCATGAATGATCTGTGTTACTAGTTTGTGATCCATTTTAGATGGTCTAATAATCTGGTGCAGTGATTCGTATGTCTCGATGGTGAATATTGCGCAGACGGCAGAATGGCTGGCTTTGGTGGGCTAGAAGGAATGCCAGGCATATCAATCAGTTGTCGGCCTTCTTCATCCGGCCCAGGCGTCGAGCCATGCCGGCCCATGCCGTACGATGCCGGGAATATTTGAATTGATGCCTAATTCTCAAAAAAAAGAAAATTAATTGATGCCTGCAGCTTACCATAATACCATGTACCCAGGTCACTCCAGGCGTAACTTAGGGGGATGGAGGAAACTTGCCATTCAATTCAAATACAATGGAAAGTGGCGGAAGCCTTGTTTCGATGAAAGAAGTGACGTAATTAGCTTGTGTTTCGTCAATCATTTTCACTTGGTCTGACCAAGTTGATCATGTGCACAATTGATTCCTGTCATCATCTGAAACAAGTACATGCCACTCTGCTGATACAGCCTACAGGAATAATGCTGGATCTTACGCTTGAGTACAGAAACCGCAGATAGCGAGCTCAATAGTGCTTGACAACCTCTGTCGCGTGATGATAACCAAAAAAAAGCTCAATCAAGGGAAAGAGGAGACTGAACACATTCTCCACAGGACATCAAAACTATTTCAAAGAATAAACACAGATATAGCTAACATACATAAAAAAACATGTTACATTTGATGACATTTCCAATGAAACTTTTTTAACAACTGATGACAATCACGAGCACAACACAGGCAGGCAGGCAGAAAGTTATACACTCAGCCAGACAGCCAACACTATCAGGTACTTACCATAACTCAACACTAGTCATTGCTTGTTGCTAACACCATCACTACCACCTAGTGTCCTTTCTTGGCTCCCCCAGGTGGGACTGGGAGCAAATTCTGCTAGAGCAATACCATTTAATGGATGCAAATTGTTGCTGAATTACCGTTGCTATAGAGGATCAGAGGGGACAGCCATTACTGGCTCTCTTCACTGGCTCTCTTCCTCCTCTTCTTCTGCATCATCCTCGGCTTCCTTGTGGTCTGAGTCGGCATTGTTCTGGTAATGTTGCTGCTGCGCGGCTTGGTGGTGCCCACCACCCTTGATGCGGTACCAGACGCGGTGATTGCTGCTGGTGGCAACCTCCGCGGCCATGCCTGATCTTCGCGTGCCGTTGCCGTCTGCAGGGACGGGGACGGCCACGGGCGCAGCACTGCCTGCGCCCGTGGCTTTTGAGAGCTCCGTCTGCATCTTGAGGAAGAACTGCACGCGCTGGTCCTCCAGCTCCCGCGCGACGTCCAGGCGCTCCCGCTCCATCCGGAGCTCGTGCTCCCTCTTGGCGCTCTCGACGCGCTCGTACATCTCCCCGAGCCGCCGGATCGCCAGCGCCAGGTCGCGCAGGCCCTGCACGCGGCTGTCACTGCTCTCCGCGCCGTTCGCGGCCGGGGTGGGTTCCTCCACGCGCCGCCTCTTCCCGTTCGGGACCATGGACAGCGGCTCCGGCGGGAACCCGTCGGAGGAGTCGGACGACGCGGACGCCTGGGGCGGCGGCGACGGCATCCTCCGCTTGACCCCCGCCGATGGCTGGAGCGGCGTGCGGGTGCGCTGCGGGAAGTTGATGCGGGGCGGCACGATGGGCACCGCGGAGCTCCGGCCGGCCGGGGCCGCGGAGGAGGAAGAGGAATTGGGCTTGAGCACGGGGGCGAGCAGGTCGTCGAGGCGGTCGAAGTAGGGCCAGGAGGAGCCGCGCTTGGCCTTCTCGATCTTGTACTTCTTCTTGAGCGTGTCGATGCGGTTCTTGCACTGGACGTCGGACTTGGGCGGCTTGGAGTAGCCGTCGCGGGAGGAGACGACCTCGGCGACCTCCTGCCACTGCGGGTGGCGGAGGCTGCCCCGGCCCAGCGCCACGAAGCGCTCCCCCCAGGCGTCGATAAGCGTGGAGGTGGCGCCGTCGCTCCACGCGTCCTCCCGCCCGCCGCCGCCGCCGGAGGAGGGCGAGGGCTTGCGGAGCGGGAGGGCGACGGCAACGTGGCCGGGCGGCGCGGCGGCCACCGTGACGGGGTCGGCGACGGGGAGCGGGGACGGGGAACGCGACGGGGAGGGCGAGGGCGACGGGGAGGCCCCGCCGTCTTCGTCCATGGCCGGAGATCTGGCGGCCGGCGGCGGCGGGGGAGGGGACGAGGGTTTGGGGATTTTTTCCGGGATGGGGGATGCGGAATTGTTCCGATTATTTTCTCCGGTGTTGTGGCCGTCGCGTCCGGCGGCGATGGGAGCGAGTCGTCGCCTGGGCGGAGCAGGATGGCTGCCTGGCTGGTGCCTGCTGCCTGCCTTCCTTGTTGGGCCGCGCTGGACCGGGCCGGGCCGAGAGGTCGAGACGGACTCTGGGCTCGGCCCACCGCCTGCGAAATGGAACATCTGTGGGACTCACTCTGTCGGGTGTCTGCTCAGTGCTGAAGCTCAACAAGCTTGATTCAGACCAAGGGAGAGCACCGCCGGCTCCGTGTCTCCGCTCTTCCGCGCCGCCGCAGATGGCTGGAGCCACCTCGCCGGCGGCTCGTGGCCTCATCAGCAGCTGGCTTCTTCCACTCCTCCTCCTCTTCTTCCTCTACGGGTAAGTCGCGCCTGCTTCTATCAGTTCTCATCTGTTGTGGACGTTTGGGTGGCTTACCATTGCTCCAAGCGTCCAGTCGAGGCTTCAGAAAGTAGCCGCTCAACCTTCCCTTGCCCTAAAAATGTTAGATTTGCTAGACTAGCAAGCTTGTATCGGGAGATCTGGGTAAGTTTCGGCCTAATCGAGCTGCCATCCTTAATTTGGACCCTTTTTGGTCATATCGATGTCAAACATGCCGACATGTTCTTGGACCCCAACTGTGCCCAGTGATTCTTGAATTGAGGATTGACCATTCTTGATCAGCCGAAGTAAATCTTATTTGAGGACCGCTTTTGCTTGTGAACTGTAGGCTGTAGAGAGGAGGTGGGCTGGACAGTACAATGTTAAAAAGGCTTGCTAGCTGAGACTTTGCTGCATATGTGATGCATATGGTTAGAAGTGATGTGGGATTTTGGTGTATTATCAATTTAGGTGCTGCAGCTGTGGGGCTGTTGAGAGAGAGAGAACCCTTGCGATGATCAAGCCGGATGGTTTGTCAGGTAACTACACGGAGAGGATAAAGGCTGCCATCTTGGATTCTGGATTTCACATCGTCAAAGAGACTGAGGTCCAGCTTGATGCTGAGAGAGCATCTGTCTTCTATGCGGAGCATTCTCGGAGAAGCTTCTTTGACAGCCTAGTCAAATATATAACGAGGTATTATTGTTGTTCGAAAGATTTTTCTCTTGGGTTTCTTGCATAATGCTTCATTTAGTCTACGCTGCAAGTCTGCAACCTCCAGTTATCTAAAGTATCCACTCCGTTGCTTATATTGTCCAATTTGTTCTTCATTCAGTGTGATTCTCTTGCGGTAACACACTAATTTATACTCCTTTCAATGCCAAAGCTTGAACTAAATAGGTCTTTGGTAGCTAACTGAAAAATGTAGTGGTAAATTCTTAAATTTTTAAACGTCAAGTTCCTTCTTGTTCTTTGGATGCGCCATGAATATTTTATGAGTCAAAGGTGCAGTCTTTAGGGTATCATAGAGGTTACTGAAAGACTGAGGTGAGATGTTTTAAACTTTTCCTCAATGGACCATTAAGCACACTACATGTGAATCAGCATGGATTTACTTATTCAAAGATTTCAAATTTTGTTCTATTTAACTTCACATTTGCATTGGGCACTCTGTGGCTAATATCAACACTAGAAGTTTGTGACATGATCTTTTATGTTTGCAATCTTCAGTGGTCCAGTTCTCGCTATGGTTCTGGAAAGGCCTGATGCCATTGCACAATGGCGAGCTTTGATTGGACCAACTGATGCAAGAAAGGCTAAAACTACTCATCCAAAAAGGTTAAAAACTACACTCTTTATCTTTTAAAAAAAACACTTCATATAATCTTTATGATAGTATTAGTTCATTGATGGAACATGGAAACAGTTATTAGCAATTATCACCAGGAATGCACTTTGTCACTAATCAATATCACTTAGTTGAGTAATGCACTTAAATATTTCTCTCATTTTTTTTTCTTGTGTTACAATGTTCGCTTTTTGTTGTGTTTAGTCGCCAACAGTATTCCTTTTCCTTTCAGCATTAGAGCAATGTGTGGATTGGACTCAGAGAAAAACTGCGTACATGGTTCAGATTCACCACAATCTGCAGCTAGAGAGATTTCATTTTTCTTTGGAGATGCTGATTCTGGTTGGTTTCTTCAGTCCTTGTAACATGAATCTGAAGATCACACCATAAAATTTCTGACCTTAATTTTTTCCCTGCAGAAACTGTGGGACATGATGAGCTTTAGACATTAGACTGGTATCAGTCAAGCAGTAAATTGAAACTTGAGGACTCCAGGTGAATCAGATGAGGGTGCTTAAAGACTCCACATTGCAATCCTTGACCTAGTAGCTTCATATACAGAGTTCCGAGATAACTGATCTGCAGACTGTGATTGCTAAAGACTAGCATGGTTTGGGGCTACATGACAAAACTTTTACTTAACCATCACTGTCCAAGTAATTGCTGTGTTAGAATGAAACATATATTTGACTGCTATGGACACAAATAGATAGTAGAATTGATACAGTTTCCAGAAACTGTGACTGGGCAGTCCTTCATATTGTCTGCACACAAATAAATCAGAGAGAATTCAAGTTGAGATGCGGTAGGTATATGATCCATGAAATGGGGAGAAGGGAATTTCCAATTTGTCCAAGCGCGGATCCTGAGTCAGTTATGATCCTGAGTCAGTTATTTATCTCCTTGTAATTATCTACAGTTGTAACTTGCAACATCAAAGAAGCTTGAGTGCATGCTGTTATGGATCTGCTGCGATGGAGAGGGGTATGGGATCTGCTGCGCTACAGTACCCGCGGTTACTGTTCACGCGGTGGAGGCTGAGGGAGAGACAGCGGCTAGGGTTGCAGGGGCGCTGGGAACGCCAGCCGCGGGGCTCTACCCGCGGCCGGCAAGAGGGAAGGGGTTTCCTTCTAATCTCTTTGATTAGATTGATACATCACCTCTCATTATATAGAGAGATTTACTTGACCCTAAACAATAGACTACCAATCTGGTACTATTATCTCTAATCCTAATGGGCCTGCCGAGCCAGCCCATTAGACCCTTGACTCTCCTAACACATGCTGACTAATTTGCTTGTCGATCTGTTTAAATTTTTCGATGTGCAGCACTAGTACTACTTTCCGCCCTCCATTTTTTTGACAGGAGAATTAGTTATAGTCACAAGTAATTTACAGTACAAAACTAGTAACCACTTGAACCCAAAATAGCGCATTTCACGTGCAATATCGTTATTCATAAGCAGGAAATACACTACTTTGATGCCTGGTTCATATCGTTATTTATCCAGAAATACTTCGATTTGTATTTCGAATCATACAAAGTTGATTTCGAAATTTGTCAAAATGAAATCAATTTATACTTTGAAATTTGATTCTGGATTATACTTGTGCTTGTTGAGTTCAAAACTAGTGCAACAGAGCATTCAATAGGCAACACAGAAAAATAAAGACAGCACAGAAAAGGACAACAGTAAGAATGATATGCTAACAAAAACATATAATAACAGCAACTAGTAGACAAGATATTCATTTAACCAAGAACTTACAAGCTGCAAACAGGGCTATCGATTATGATGCAGCCTCTTCTGCAGTTCATGCTTGATCCCCATACTAACAGCCTTATTCATTGTAAGGGTAAACAAATAGTATTCTTTATTGATTATTTATTCATGGCAAGTAGTTCCTAGAACTTAAACTTCCAATCATCTATGACTATTCCCTAATTAATACCATAGTGCCTCTTACAAATGAATGTATTAGATTGACATCATATTATCATGCAAATTCACCACGGGCATTCGGAAAATTGAAATAATTTTGACACGTTGCATGCAGAAACATTGGAAGGCCATTCTAGATATACATACATCAACTGGAAGACCACCAGCATCACTGGACAAAGACTGCCTCGAGCCCCCAGCTTCCAAATGCTCACTGCCAGTTCTACTCAACAAATTTGACCTGCTGGCAGCTGATGAAGCCATTGAAGCAGGTGAGGCAGCACTATCAACCAAACAGGACATGAAAAATTGTTGACTGCGTGACCTCAGATGATCTTCGACAAGCATCATAAGAACAATTGCATTTTCAGCCAGAACTACTGAGAGATTGGCAGCTTTTTCTACTTGTACTTTTGTTTCTTTAGGCGCTAAACCCTCTGCCGCAACACCAGCTGCTGCAGCAGCAATTCCTTCAGTTTGCTGTAAAGACAAATAAGAAACGTTAATAATTGGTAATTGAGAATTATTACTTTCATAATTTTAGCAAGACAAAAATTTTATGTGACAACACTGAGCTGTGAAACATGATGAAGAGTGTAGACCACTCGTCCATCAAGAGTATGTACCAAGCATTATCTCCAGCAATATAATTGACGATAGAAATGCCAAGACAAGGTTTTACTACTGTGCTGACAGAAAATCATGCAGTGATGAGTTATTAATGCAGCTGTTACTATGTTCCACAGAGGGGACAAATTGACTGAGAAAATTTAGAATAGTTTTATGATAATAATTTAGTAACAAGCCCATGCTTATATCCAGCCTGATAATCCCAAGATCCTCGAACAGAGCCATGGACCAATGGTTTAGAAGGTCTACGAGGTTGCAACAGCTCCAACTGCTGCTTGGTCCTAGCCAGCACATGTAAATCTGACTACTCTTTCTATCTTAATTGCACAGGCAGTGATCGTGCCATTTTAGAACACAAAAGAGAGGCAGCCTACAAGGTTGCAAGGGCTTATAAGCCACAACTAATGTGTATCTTCTTGTGCTAACTTCAAGACATGCTTGTTTCACATATATGCACAGAAAACTAGCCCAATTTTGATAGGATCATGTATATATAAAGCATGCATTGTTTGTTGGAACAATATGCTGTAAAATAGAATAAAATTTCAACTATACGCATAAATAATATTTGCAGAATAAGTAACACCTACCTGAACTTGAAGCTCCTGGGCGGAAAAATCAAGCAGGCTACCCAGTAATCTCCTTTTGAAGATTGGCAAGGATTCTTCACGCCTTAAAAAGGACAAAATAGCACAACATATCAACAGTGCCAGTATTACATATTTCTCTACAGAATTGGAATATGAGAATCAATAAAAAAAAATATCAGTCTTGAATTTGGTGTCGGGAAAAAGGACATGTCTGCTCTTGGAAACAAAAGGATGTGATAATGGATAAAGCACAAAAAACTACATGCCTAGAAGATTAAACAAAAAGCGCAATATGCAGAGGCAATGGGTGAAATATATAATTAACTAGAAAACTTAGCAAGCACTGATGTTTATTGTTTACCTAATTCTTTGGTCGCCGGTGCTAGATCCTCCAACCATTGAAAGCCATTCTGCACAATGTATTGTTGCCTCTACATCCTGAAATATTACTTGTCAAAGAAGAGTCCGACTATAAAGTTCGTAAATCTATAACCAACTATACATGTCAAAGAAGAGTCCGACGAGGGAGCAAGCCCAAGCAGAAGACTACGAATAAAACAAAGTTTCAATCTATAAAATATGTTAGTTTCAAAATGGAAACAAGAGTAAAATATCTCACCTTCCACCCATCTTTCTGTCGCATTGAATGCTCCAACACAACAACTAGAAAATTGTGTATGAGATCTTCAACATCACATATGCTTACACCATCCGAATCTTTGTTGTCCCCCATCTATACATTAGTTCATACATTAAAATCTACATAAGTAAACAGTCAAAGGCGAAGAGAGTAGGGACTACAACATTCAGGCCAGTAGAAATTTATTTGATTTGTCATCCGAGAAAATAGTACCTCATGATTAGAAATCAAAATTTCCAATATCCATTCAGGCCATTCGTTGATGGAAGTCATCGTACTTCTATTCTTGGGGTGACTGCAAACCAAATATAGAAGATCCTGAAATGAGTAGAAGGGCACCATGAGTTATCAAACAGAAGGAACAATACAAGATGCCATAAATAAGATATTATCAATGTAAAAAGTGTTATCCAAATTTTAATCATGGTAATCATATGGATGAGGGATAGTTATTGTGGCTATGGTAATCATGGTACACATTGTCATAAGTGATGGTTGATTCATGACTAATGTCCATTTGGAAGGTGAGGTCTTAATTCCAGTATCGTATAAGAACCTCTGAATGCTGTTGTTATGGATCTGGTAGGATTGAGAGGGGAAGTTGAGGGCCACGCTACAGTACCCGCGGTACTGTTCACGTGGCTAGGGTTGCAGGGGCGCGAGGAACGCCAGCCGCGGGGCTGCTGCCCGCGGCCGGCAAGAGGGAAGGGGTTTCCTTCTAATCTCTTTGATTAGATTGATACATCACCTCTCATTATATAGAGAGATTTACTTGACCCTAAACAATAGACTACCAATCTGGTACTATTATCTCTAATCCTAATGGGCCTGCCGAGCCAGCCCATTAGACCCTTGACTCTCCTAACACATGCTGACTAATTTGCTTGTCGATCTGTTTAAATTTTTCGATGTGCAGCACTAGTACTACTTTCCGCCCTCCATTTTTTTGACAGGAGAATTAGTTATAGTCACAAGTAATTTACAGTACAAAACTAGTAACCACTTGAACCCAAAATAGCGCATTTCACGTGCAATATCGTTATTCATAAGCAGGAAATACACTACTTTGATGCCTGGTTCATATCGTTATTTATCCAGAAATACTTCGATTTGTATTTCGAATCATACAAAGTTGATTTCGAAATTTTTCAAAATGAAATTAATTTATACTTTGACTTTCGCAAAAAAAATTATACTTTGAAATTTGAAACACTGGAACTGTAGCCGGTCAAGTTGAACTCCATTGCTGTACCGAAATGAACAAAATTTTATATCAAACTAGGTAAGTGTCCGTGCGTTGCTACGGGCATGATACGAGCAAAGATAAAATTAATCAAACGAAAAATTTAAATTTGACTGCTGTAGGATCGCAAGAAAGTCTATAAAAGTTAGTACTCTTGTTTTTCGCAAAGGCATGAATGGTGGACAATCATGGTTGAGTGCAGGTACATTGCTATGGGTGGACATAAACATTGCATTCTCAAGCTTTACAGCTACCGAACATATTTAAAGTATATCATGCTATATCAAAATCAGCCACAACTATATTTTAAATGGATAAGACAGTATTGTGTTTGCGGGTCACAAAACTTAGAACGAAAAATTGGATCTATACCATCAAAAGAATTCATCTTTGAATATATATCATTAAAAGATCTAATTATCTCTACAATGTGTTTTTCTTGACAGTGTGCTTCCAACGGTATAGTATTTGTTATGCCAACACAAAGAGCTCTGTTGTCTAGTGCATAATCAAGAGCAAGGAGGGTATCTGCTGTCTTTCTTGACTGACTAACAAAGACTGCAGTGTCTTCCCTATAGATGGGACCTTGTCTGTCCAGCAAGTCACTTGCAACATCCATAGTCACAGGAATACCTATCATCCAAATAAATGAAGGAAAAAAGGACTTGAGGTAGAGGATCATTAACTTAATTCTAATTGCTATGACGATTTTCAAAATTTTACTCATATAGAGAATACAGATGGCACTGCCATCCTGCAATGCTTAAACCAATTAGGCATAGTAAAACGTAGGGAATTATATTTCTTGAACATAACCATCATGCTGGCAGAAAATCAAGAATGGCGTTGATGATTATCGAGATCTAGAAATGGATGAACCTTCAATAAAAAAGGGGACAAAATACTGGCAACATAAAAACCAGAACTGCGTAGCATACAATATATAATGCCAATCTGCTCCAGTTTGCTCAGAAAAGTTAGCTACTCTGGTTTAAATCATGTCTAAATAGAACTATATCAAATCTATAGATGTAAATACTCTATGGACCATGCAGTGATCGAAAATACAGGTCTTCCTCAAATTTGATCGAAAATATAATCACTACAGTTTGCTCCACAAATGTGCAGAATTTTTTGCTAACATATACTTTCAAAGGGGATATTGTTAGGCAGCTACACAAATGAAAGGCAGCAATTTCAGTGAATCTTGTTTGAGAGACTGTGCAGTATCTGCAGATTATATATGTGCACAAATGTGCAGGCTTCTGAAATAAAGCTTCCATTTATCAAAATTACCTTTCACAACATTATTCACTGGTATACATTAAGAATTAGCATAGCAATTTCTTTAGTTGCACATGGAATACACAGAGAAAATATAGCAGGTCTCAGTCAGAGTATATGAGGAAAGCAGTTATATAGGCTTGATGATACTGCTCATATGACAAACATTCAAAGGAGGGGAACCTCCAATAGCGATTAATGCAGCATGGCAATCCAATTCAGAGAGCCAGAATGCTTACCAAAACTAATGCAACATAGATATTGCTAACCAAACGAGTATTGATTGTTGAGAGGTAGCTATGTAACCCAGAAACGCCCAGCAGATCGTTGGACCAGAGAGAGAATACAACTTTATTTTTATCTGAGATGATCAACAACAGGCTGAAAGTAAATATCACTAAACATAAAAGCTAAAGCTAAGAAGGAAGAAGGATAGAGGAGCATACCGTATATAGTGGCAATTTTCTTTAGCTTGTTCAAAAAATTTGAGTCGCTCTAAATTGTCTGCAACAAGCTCCTCTGAAGATCACCAATAAAATGACAAATGACTAACTCTTAACTCTTAAGGGGTAATGCCAACATCAAACATTAGCTCAGTAGACAGGAGGGTAGAAGCTTACAGGAATTCTGTCAGGGTACTTCTCTCTGATCCGGTTAGCCTCAATTTGCCTCTTCTCTGAGTAAACATTAGCTCAGTAAGTAAGCCCTGCATTTCTAAAGCATGTACTCTGTTCTGAAAAAAGGGCAATGTACTCTTAAAGAAACCAAAGCACCCATGACGTGCTCCAAGCAAGGTATGGCAAACCTCGAATCCAACTGCATTGGAAGAGAAAAATTAAATTAGGTACACCATACACCACCAAGAAGTGGAACATGGCAATATAGAAGTGGTATGACAGTGCTCACATTCTTCAGCTGTTCTTCTGACACAACGCAGCGAACGTTGCGCCATGGATCTCAAACTTGCAAATCTTTGGGTGACTGTTGAAGAATTCGACGAGGTTGATCTCAGGGAATGGCTGGAGGGTGTCATAATCACCACAGAACTCGACCTTCATCACCAGGTGCTTCACCTCGCTCGCGCACTGCAACACTGAGCTGATGGCGCCCCAGCTCCACTGCACACCGCGCAGAGAGCTGGTCCAACTCCGGGAGCTTCCCCATCTCGACATGATACACACTCCCTAAAACATTTGACGAGTTAAACGTCAGGCAATGCAAAATGGACTAAATCTGCTCCGCAGGAGGAACGCAAAGGGGATTCTGCCGCGTACCTGTGTTCTTGGAGATTGTGAGGTGTTTGAGATGGTCGCCGCCTTGCAGTGAGATCCAGCAGAAGCCCTGGACCTCAAGGGACTCGACGTGGGGAGCAGCGAGCTTGAGCGAGCAGTTGCTGGCGCCGACGAAATCAAGCCGGCACCGCTCGAGCAGAGGGAGCGGGCGCATTCGCACCCCAGCAGCGCGAGGTCGGTGAGGTTGGGGCACACGGCGACGGCGCCGTTGACCGCGGCCTCCCCCAGCACGGCGCCGACGATCTCCAGCACGCGGAGCCACAGGCGGAGCTCCTGGAGGCCCGCGGCGACCCCGATGCAGTCCAGGTGGCCCGACTTGTCGGGGGCGGCGGCGGGCGGCCGGACGGGTGGGGCGCCGACTCGGGCTCGTCGTCCTCCGGGAAGTGTGTGGGCGACGGCGGCGGTTCAGGCGAATGGATCCGCGCGCGGGTGCGGGGGCTCCCGGAGGCGCAGGTGCGGAGGCTCCCGGCGGCGCAGGTGCGGGGGCTCCCGGCGGCTGCTCCGGTGGAGGGCTCCGGCGTGCGGGGGTCGCGGCGCTGCGGGAGGTGAAGGGGGAGGGCGGCGGGAGGTGCGGGAGGCGAGCCGGGAGCGCGGGAGGGGGAGCCGGAGATGTAGCGGGGTGGAGGGACGGTTGCGGCTCGTCGTGGAGAACGTGGGCGGGGAGGGAAGGGGAGGCTGCGGAGCGAGGCCGCGCGAGGCCACGGAGCTCGCGAGACCATCGTTTTACGGACGACGTTTTTTCTTCTCTTTGGTTTTATTAAGTTGTAGACAAGGCCCGGCGTCCTCGCGCGCGTCCGCTCCCACCTGCAGCCCGATTACCAACTGCCTTGGCCCCCGCCCGGCCGCCCGTACCCCAGTCGGAAAAAAATGCAGTACGCGTGCCAATGGCCGCTGAAACGGAATCCGACGACGCGCTCGCATGAACGCTCCACGCCCGGCTCACGGCTCGTTCGTTCAGACGAACTCGGCTCCTGGCGCCCGGCTCCTGGTGCAGCGCATCCTTCTGCAATGGCTCCGCGGCGGCGCCGGAGCGGTTGGATCGGCGGGCAGCGCGCGGGGCCGGGTGCTCGGCCGTGGTAGGGGCTGGCACCAGACCACCACCGTGGCTGGGAAGCGACGGCGGTGGGGGCGAGGCACCAGCCACACCGGCGGGCGCGGGCGCGAGGGTCGCCGCCGTTGAGGAGCACCAGTGGTTGGACAGCGGCGGCGTGCCGAGGTCCCGGAGGCCGTAGATCAAGGACGACGCGCTGTCGCTGACGTCGAAACCCGGCACGGATGAAGATGGCGACGTCCGGTGCCGGAGCAGCCCGCAGAGAGCGGCGAGGAGAAGTCGACGGACGGACGAATATGGCGACGGCGGGTGCCGGAGCAGCGCAGAGAACGGCGAGGAGGAGTCGATGACGGCGCGCCCGCCGCCGCACGCGGAGTCGAAGTCATCGTCGCCTCGCCACCGCTGGACGACTGCAGGCTGCCGGCCTGCCGCTGTCGCCGGACGTTCGTGGGTTGCACGGCGGTGCAAGTGAAAGCAGCAAGCTACAACCTTGGGGCCATTAATTGGTTGCACCAGCGGAGGCGGAGCAAGCTCTCCGGACTCCTGTCCTCGGGGGAGATCCCCGCTGCGAGGAGTGAACGCCGCCGCAGCACGGAGAGACACGCGCTCCGAGCCTATCACTACAATCTCGACGGACCGATCGGAGCGGAGACCGTGAGGGGGAGGATCGAGCCACGAGCCCAGGAGCCGAGTCCGTCGAGAGAACAAGCCGTGAGCCAGGCGTGCAGCGTTGTTTTTTTAGAATCGTGGAGCATTGGATTCCGTTTCAGCGGCGATGCGCGCACCCTGACGCGCGTGCGCCCCGGGCGCACTACATTTTTTTTCGCCCCAGGGTGCGCCCCAGCGCCATCCGCCGCAGAAACTCAATCGGACGTCAGTTCCATCCGACGCCAGCGCCCACGGACTCGATCGGCTCACGCAGACTCGGCTCAAGGGACTCGATCGGCTCACGCACGCGCACGAAGGCGAAGAACCCACGCCCGCTTGGCTTCTTTGCGTTAGGGTTCCTGCTCCGTCGAATCGTCTTCCCCGCCGCCTGCGTCCAATCAGTTCTTGCGACGACGTCGTGGACGAGACGTACGACACCGCGGGGAGGCGCTAGAGGGGTTGGCCATAGCCATCGGGGACAAGCCTGTGGAGCCGTCCGACGTCGCGGCGATACGCACGGCGGAGGCTAGCGCCGTCGCCGGAGGTGGCGTGGCCGTCCCTGGCGGGGTCGCTGAGCGGGCGCAGGAAGGCGGCATGGCAGCTGCTTCATCGCCGTTGATCGTCAGGTAAGGATCCCCAGGCCCGTGACTGCGTTAAGGATCAGCATGCCTAGTTCGATTAGTGTACCAATCAGCAGGAGTGCAGTTTTTCAATGGTGGCTGGGTTCAGCATGGGCACGCATATAAGGCAGTTCCGACAGGCAGTAGTTAGATTGTTAGCTGAACAACATCATTTTCATATGACCCTTCCTGATTGCATTTATGCCATTTAGAAGTTCAATCCCACATTGTTCAGTGTCTCCACTTTCGTTCAATCAATGTTTCCTAAAATTCAGTTGCTTGTGTTTCATATATTGACTGCAGAATATCATGGTAGTTTGATTTAGTCAGATTCCTTTCGCTGTGATTATAAAATTCAGATAAAAGCTCCAATACAATACAATGTAGCCTGTTATAATTTTCTTACAGGTAGTTTAAAGGTATACATCGATCTCGCATGGTCTTATGTCTTATTGGACCTCATGATCACTTCCTGATGTAGATCAAATGCTCCTTCTACGAACCAAGATGTTGCTTGCGATCGTGGAGAAAAGGATCAACAAATGATTGATGTTGGATCAGAGGATATTGAAGTACCAAATGAGGTAAAAACATGAAAGTAACATATTTTTTGTTATATAATTTTTTTGTTATAGTACATCTTTAATTTTCAATTATTTGTACGGGAGGAGGTTGAAAAAAAATGTACAACATTTGATCAAGCCTACAGTTGGAATGACTTTTGAATCCGAGGAAAAGGCTTATGAGATGTACAACATTTATGCTGGACAGGTTAGGTTCAGTATTAGAAAGAGCAAGACGAGATACCGCCAAGGTGGTAGTTTATATCAAAAACATCTAGTTTGCAGTGGCCAAGGACATCGAAAAAATGAGGCATCACAAAAGGATATTACAAGGACAAATTGTGATGCTCGTGTTCACTTTAGTATTAGCAAGGAGAATGTATGGACAGTGCAAAAGGTCGTACTAGAGCACAACCATTATCTTGCCAGTCGAAATAAGTCATATAAGCTGAGGTCCCAACGAAAGCTTATAGAGGCAGATAGGAAATTAATTGGGCAGATACGTCAGGCTGGAATGAAACCAGCCCAAGTTTTTGATTTTATGAAGGAGCATTATGGAGGGGAAGACAAAGTACCATTTTCTCAGACGGATTGCTATAATGAGATTGGTCGCGAGCGTAAACGGTACTTAGAAGCCAATGATGCACAAACATTATCTGAATATCTGAGAAATAAACAAGCCCAAGACCCCACATTTTTTTATGCAATTCAGGTGGATAAGGAAACTGGACATATAGCAAATTTATTTTAGGCAGATGGTCAGTCTGTGTAGTTATGAATTCTGATTTGATCCAACATTATGATCAGATGATTGATGTCTGATAATGGATGGTGTAGGATGAGCTGATCTGGGCTGCAGTCTGGCTCTTCGTCGCCACCGGTGCTGAAGACTACAAGGCTTTCATCTTCAGTGACGGCAACATCGGCGGCGTGCAATCAACCCTCTCATGGGACAACAAGTACGTCGGCGCCCAGGCACTGATCGCCAAGGTAAGAGATCGATGAAACCAACATGGCAGCAGCAATTGCTCATGTATTCCCAAACACAGCCCATCGCCTATGTTTGTTTCATATTTGCCAAAATGCTGCCAAACATCTTGGTCCTATAGTTAATGTAAGAGAGGACGAGGTAGAGGACAAGTCAGATAACAAGTTCTGGAAAGATTTCAAAAGTTGTATTTACAAATACAGAGAAGAGATTTACTTCACGCAGAAATGGAATGAATTATTGGCTAAATACAACCTTGAGGATAACTCATGGATGTCAAATCTATATGCTTTGCGGGCAAAGTGGGCTGCGGTGCACCGTGACTCATTTACAGCCGACATGAACTCAACCCAAAGGAGCGAAGGTATGAATAATGTCTTCAAGAATAGATTTTGTAGGAAACTCGGTCTTTCAGAACTCCTTTTGGAATGTAATAATGTTGCAGCTAGTCTAAGGTCAAATGAGTTGAATGCTGATTTTGAGTCACGTCAAAAGATCCCTGTTTGCTACATTCCAAATCTGCCAATGTTGAGAACTGCAGCTGAAAAATATACAAGGAGAATGTATTCGGAGTTTGAGGAGGAATTTAAAAAACAATTTACATTGTCTTGTGAGTTGTTGGAAGCCACGGGGACAAACTCGACATTCTTTGTTAAATATATGCAATCAGATCGTGGAGCAACAGTATTATTAAAGGTGGAAGATTGGACTATTACATGCTCTTGCCGGAAGTTTGAATGCATAGGTATGTTTAGTACTATGTTACATGTTGTTTAAATTGCATTTTGTATCCTAAAATATTTTGGTTATGATTTATGTTTCAGAAATATTATGCAAACATGCTCTTAGAGTCTACAATATGAATGGAGTATATGATTTGCCATCACAATATATACTACCTAGATAGACAAAATATGCTAAAAGTGGATTTTATATTCAAACACAAGGATCTGAGGAGGGAGATTTGAAAACACAGGCAGCACTTATATCTCGACAGGCCACATCTATTGCATTGAAGTGTTCGGCGTCAAAAGAACTTCTTGATAAGTTGCAGAAAGCCATGCATGACTTTAACCTGGAAGCGGATACTTATCTAAGTGAGATGAATGAAAAATCCAATGAGATTCCCCCTACTCCAAATGAATGTGTCCGAGAATCACTGAATGGTGTAATATCATTCAAAATTCCTCCAGTTATAAAAGGTCCAAAGGAGACACGTCGTAGAAATGTTCTTGAAAAGATCACAGGGAAAAAGAAGAAGAAGAAGAGCGCCCAGAAGAGAGGTAGACACCTGTCCAATACCTTTTCTTCATTTGTAAAATTTATTCTAAATATATCATTATCACATATATTGCATTGTAGGAGACCATCTGGAACATGATGATATCGAAGCAAGAGACGAACGTGCTGAGGCAAATCAAATAATTGTAAGACGGTAACTATTTTTAAAATTTATTTTCATTAGAAGCATGTTTTATGAACACTTTCTTGACCTACAAACAGGATTTTAATATTGGGGCATCTTCAACCATGAATGCTCCTTTCATCCAAGGTGGATATGCTAATGTCACAATGCCCCAGTTCAATTTATTTGCAAATCCTTCTGCAATAGCTCCTCCATACTCCCTCCGTCTCAAAAAAGAAGACACTCTAGGATTCAAAATTTGTCCCAAAAAATAAGTCATTATACTAGTGCATGTGCATGCAACAACTGATTAGTGTCAAATATGGCTAATAATCAGGGGCAATTAAGGTCATTTTACTCTCTCCTTAATGTCCTAAAATTTCTAAAAAGTCTTCTTTTTTGGGACGGAGGGAGTACTATTTCTGAAATACATAGTTCAACATTGCTCCGTAACAATCTCCTCTTGGCAATTGGCATTTGAGAAAATTAGCATAGTAAAGCTGCAATGATGTTTGGAACTGGAAAATGACATCCAGTGAGGGGCTCGTGAATGTAGTGTGTGTGAAAAACAACCTGCGAAATCTTTACATTACTATTGAGCTGTTTGTTTTAAAATGGTGTAGGTTTTTTATCTCCTGCGAAATTCGTTTAACCACTAACCAGCATTTGGAAGAAGAAGAAGAAGAAGAAGAAGAAGAAGAAGAAGAAGAAGAAGAAGAAGAAGAAGAAGAAGAAGAAGAAGAAGAAGAAGAAGAAGAAGAAGAAGAAGAAGAAGAAGAAGAAGAAGAAGAAGAAGAAGAAGAAGAAGAAGAAGAAGAAGAAGAAGAAGAAGAAGAAGAAGAAGAAGAAGAAGAAGAAGAAGAAGAAGAAGAAGAAGAAGAAGAAGAAGAAGAAGAAGAAGAAGAAGAAGAAGAAGAAGAAGAAGAAGAAGAAGAAGAAGAAGAAGAAGAAGAAGAAGAAGAAGAAGAAGAAGAAGAAGAAGAAGAAGAAGAAGAAGAAGAAGAAGAAGAAGAAGAAGAAGAAGAAGAAGAAGAAGAAGAAGAAGAAGAAGAAGAAGAAGAAGAAGAAGAAGAAGAAGAAGAAGAAGAAGAAGAAGAAGAAGAAGAAGAAGAAGAAGAAGAAGAAGAAGAAGAAGAAGAAGAAGAAGAAGAAGAAGAAGAAGAAGAAGAAGAAGAAGAAGAAGAAGAAGAAGAAGAAGAAGAAGAAGAAGAAGAAGAAGAAGAAGAAGAAGAAGAAGAAGAAGAAGAAGAAGAAGAAGAAGAAGAAGAAGAAGAAGAAGAAGAGCGTCCAGAAGAGAGGTAGACACCTGTCCAATACCTTTTCTTCATTTGTAAAATTTATTCTAAATATTTCATTATCACATATATATATATTGCATTGTAGGAGACCATCTGGAACATGATGATATCGAAGCAAGAGACGAACGTGCTGAAGCAAATCAAATAATTGTAAGACGGTAACTATTTTCAAAATTTATTTTCATTAGAAGCATGTTTTATGAACACTTTCTTGACCTACAAACAGGATTTTAATGTTGGGGCATCTTCAACCATGAATGCTCCTTTCATCCAAGGTGGATATGCTAATGTCACAATGCCCCAGTTCAATTTATTTGCAAATCCTTCTGCAATAGCTCCTCCATACTCCCTCCGTCTCAAAAAAGAAGACACTCTAGGATTCAAAATTTGTCCCAAAAAATAAGTCATTATACTAGTGCATGTGCATGCAACAACTGATTAGTGTCAAATATGGCTAATAATCAGGGGCAATTAAGGTCATTTTACTCTCTCCTTAATGTCCTAAAATTTCTAAAAAGTCTTCTTTTTTGGGACGGAGGGAGTACGTACCAGGAGGGTACACAAGTCTCTTAATGGGAGTTGATCAAGATGCTACAACACAATCTGCTGTTAGGAAGTTACATTTTGATGGAGTGCGCAATAATGAATTTATGTAGACATGTTCTTATTTTGGTTGTGATTTATATGTAAACAAGTCTCTTAACGTGTAAACATGAAATTCTCCGGGCAACTAATTACCTTCGTAGTGCTACGTTGTCTTCTTCCATGGTCCGTACGGATACTGAAACTTTTGATGATATATATGTGATGCGAGAGATGGTCCTCGTCTGCACCGGCCCTCGCGTGCGAACAGCATTTTTTTCCGTTTGCCTTGGTGTCGATAAGCAGCTTCATCTTAAGAGCCGTAGTGTTAGTCGCCATTCTTGGAGATCACTCAGGCGATTCCTTCAGCAAAATCTTCCTGTACCAGAGGAGTTACAGCAGAGATTAATTAGCACATCAATCGAATGGCCAAACTCTCTGGAAAGCTAACAACAGAAGTACAGAACACAAGGAAACAATATGAGGTAACTCTGGGAGCGTTCGTGCGTGCGTGCGTCGGGTCGGCGGAGCCGGGAGCGCGGCGTCCGATTTTTTTTGTGCGGCAGATGGCGCGGGGGCGCACCCCGGCGCCCGTGCGCCCCCGGCGCATATTTTTTCCCGGCCCCCTAGCTCCCCGCAGATCGGGCGCCGGTGAACGGAACAACCGAGGCCACCCGAACCCGAAGGTTGCCGCCCTTCTTGATGTGTGCAGTGTGCTATCTTTATGCCCTTTCATATGCAGCTTGATGTTGGCTCTTTCCCAACACGGTACGGTTAGATTTTCGTGATGAAAATTTTGTTGCTTCGTCCACTCAGGCCGAGGAAACAGAAAAGGATGCGAGAGACCTCAAGGGCTCAATGAGGAAAAGGATGGAGTTCCTCCACTTTTATTTTCATCCCACTGACAGATAGCTGTTCCTGCAAAGAACGAAGCTGCAAGTTTTTGTCATCTGCAGACTGCAGTACACGGTTGTGAACTTGCTATATGATGATCACTACTGCCCTGCCTGCACTACTGATGTCTGGACTTGACTTGTGTTGTTGCACTGTCTGGGTACTCTCTGTGACATGCGTAAACGAAGAGGGAAGTTCCCATCTGCCGAGGTATGACGACGGGCTGCTTTCGAGAGCGAGCTGCGCAGACTTCTTGGTCCCTCTAATTAAGCATGCTTATCCTTTCTCCGCTCTCTTTCTCACTGACCAAAAGGCACGTTGTTGCTGCTCTTAGAGGAAACTGAAACGAAGTCAAATATATAATGCTTTGCCGCAATATCACGCAACTAGCACAGTATAGCTTTGGTGAAACAACGCTGTCAGGTGGCATTCAGGCATTTATACGCGATGGAGGCCGCGAGACCAGAAAGGTAAGTAGGTCCGGTAGCTTGCTCCATGATTGGAGTCAAAACAGGAGCTGCTGATGCAGAGAGCCAGAGACCAAAGTCTTCGCTGCTTGGCCGGGCAGAATTGAGATGAGATGCCATCAGAGTCATCGCTCACATACATACTGCCGAGCTCCCTAGCTGCATCCTTGAGATGCAGACCTAGTTGGAACTTGGAACTCATGGTCATGCATGGGCGCAAACTTGGTCTACTACAACTCCTCGAAGGTCGCTGCACATTCTGTGGTATATTGTGCAGTATGTGCAGGGTAGAGAGATAGCATTTGGAACCATATATATATATCACCAATCATATAGACATATATATATAGGTGTGGGCACGCAGTTTCCAGCCATGGCAGTAACCATGCCTACATATCTGGTGCTTGAAACCCGTGCCGGCAGCACGTTCAGGCTCACCAGGGGATCCGCGTTTTTTTCCAGCTTATGCGTGCGGCTAACGACAGACGCCTCTGTCTGAAAATGGCCAAGCCATGCATGGCCTACTGAAGGGACCATATACGATTTGTTTATTACTGTGCGTCTGTGGGGATTTGCGATATTCCTTCCTTTTGTCCCGATGATTGGTTTGAGATATACTGTATATTTGAACGTACGGTTGATGATGTTCTTACCCCTTTTGTGCCTTTTTGATGAGATGGACTAGTGTTTCATAGCATTGCAAGGCAACGTGTTTTTTTTTTGAGCAATTATAAGGCAAGCAACATGTTAATCAGGTCTTGCCTCTGTCAGGTTCAGAGCTGATCTGGAAGACTTGGGCGCCCTTACGCGTGAAGATATTCCTTTGGTTAGCGTTCAAAGAAAGACACTGGACAGCCGACCGACGCCATCGCCATGGTTTGGACGCTGCATCGAACTGCTGGCTGTGTAACCATGCCGCAGAGACCAATGTCCATCTCTTCGTGTTCTGCAGCTACACACGGAAGGTATGGACGACTATAGTGGCAATGCTGGGTCAGCAAGACAGCACCCCGATGGCTGACGATTCATTCCAGAGCTTCTATATTTTGCTAAGCCATATGGAAAACCACTGAACACTCCTTGCATCCAGTATCGGGATTCCCATTCTGATATTGGATCGTAAGAAGTGCCAACAGCTATATCGAGGGGAACAAGCCACAATTCAGGAGATCATAGCCACCATCAAGCTTCAAGGTGAGCAATGGATCCTGGCCGGGGATAAGGACTTGGGTAGTTTAGTTCATGAGTAATCGCCAAGTATGATCATCATGTAAAAGGCCTTCCACCTCATTCATAAGGTTTGGAATGGTCTAGGCGCCTGGAGCGTCGTTGTAATCTTGTTTTTCACTTAATACAAAGATGCGCAATTCTCTTGCGTATTCGATAAAAAAAATAATCAGGTCTTGGACAACCGATTGATGTTTTCTTTCTTTCTTTCTTTCTTTCTTGATTGATTGAGTCGTTGCATCTGCATCCCTTACTTTTGACGTCACGACATATCTCTCGATTTGACGCATGTCGCTTCAGGTTCATTCGGTTTTCAAGTACTAACGATTAACGACAGGCCTCGATCTGGTTGCCCGCTTGCTCCCACATTACATATTCATCAGTTGATTTTTCTTTCCCCTACCGATGAAGGACTGAGTTTCAGTCTTTCAGATCGAGATATGGGGATTGGAAACAATTTGATTTGATGCAGGAAACCAGGGAACCATTCAATCGAGTATATGGATGCAAACTACTATATATTTCTTTGTTTACAGAACAAGAACATATCAAGAACAAGCAGGAAAAGAAAAGGAGTCTTCTATATATGCATGCATCTGATGCTCCGGTATTCACCGGTTGTTGCACCAAAGCTTCTCTCGTCTCTTGGCGTCTCCCATCCTCTGCAGGACAGTCGTTTCAGTAGTAGTCACCTGCTGCCCGCGGCGGCACGGCGACGCCGCCGGCCGGCCGGCGCAGCCTGAACCTGGAGACAAGCCCTTCCGGTGCGCGGCGGCGCAACTCACCAGCTGCACGGCCTAGTGCTGGCCACGAAGGGCGTGGCGAAGCACGGCTCCAGACCGATCCACGGCGTGCACGTCGACGCCGACGCGCCGGGCGGCGGGCCCGTCAGCGCCGCCAGGTAGATCTCAGCCAGCCTGCGGGCGGCGCGCCGGAGCCACCGCGCCGTCAGCCAGCGCAGCCGGAGCCACCGCAGGATTCCCCGCCCGCGCCCGCCGGCCCAGTCGCCGCCGCCGCCAAGCCGGACGACCGGGAGCCTCCGGCGCCGGCGGCCGAGGCCTGTCTCTTATACACATCTAGATGTGTATAAGAGACAGGTTTCAAG
>OAMR01000961.1:57273-71307 GCA_900205405.1 Echinochloa crus-galli
ATAAGAGACAGGCTCCAGACCGATCCACGGCGTGCACGTCGACGCCGACGCGCCGGGCGGCGGGCCCGTCAGCGCCGCCAGGTAGATCTCGGCCAGCCTGCGGGCGGCGCGCCGGAGCCACCGCGCCGTCAGCCAGCGCAGCCGGAGCCGCCGCAGGATTCCCCGCCCGCCGCCCCTGTAGCCGCCGCCGCCGCCGAGCCGGACGACCGGGAGTCTCCGGCGCCGGCGGCCGAGGCCGCGCCACCGCAGCCGGCGCCCCGGCTCGACGTTGCATGTTGCGTCCCCCATCGTCCTGCCGACCGGCCGCTGTACCTCCCTCTCCTCGTCTTCGTCTATCCTTTTTGTCTTTGGCTTGTCAGGGTGTGGCGTTGGGAGAGTGATATATTCGAAGGCAGGTGGCTGGACAGTGGAAACGTCCAAACGCACTTATACCTGTGGCACCACGAAACTTGTATGGGCTAGCATGGTGACGGGTTTTATGGCAACGATTAATTCCATTCTACTCCTAGGGGTGTTTAGTTCCTGAAAAAAAATAAAAAGTATAGTGAAAAAGTCACATCGGACACCGTAGCACTTTTCGTTTGTTTGTGATAAACATTGTCCTAACATGACCTAACTAGGCTTAAAAGATTCGTCTCGTTGTGTACATCAAAACTATGTAACTAGTTTTTTTTATTTACCCACGTTTCCATGCATGAGGAGAGAGATTTGATGTGATAGGTGAATAGTGAGTTTGGAGAGAGAATTTTTAGAAGTTTGATGATGTGACCGGAAACTAAACAGGGCCCTGCTCTATTCTATCTATGTAAAGCACAACTAGTATGTATATATGTAAGGTTCTCCCTCTAGTCACAAATGCAAGCATGTATCTAGGGTTCAAAATTTGTCTATAAATCTAAAGCACTTAGTTCTAGCAAGGCTTTAATTATATTGTATCTCTATAATCTGACATTCTAACTGATTGATTGTGGTGCATTCCTTTTTAATTGATCCGTCTTGCAAGATAAAAGTGTGACTAGAGGTCATTCTATAAATATTTAGAACAGATTAAAAAGAAAGAAAAATGATTTTGATTGCTCCTAATTATTAGCTATATTTAATACTAATTGGTTGTTACATGCACATGCACCTACTAAATATAGTAGAATGATTTATTTTTGGGACGCATTTTAAATCCTAGAGTCTTTTCCTCTGGGACGGAGGGAGTACATATATGTGTGGATGGTGGAATATATTACTACCCATTCTGAAATGTAAAACAATTTTTAGTTTAATCTATGTCAATTTTTTTACCAAATCTATCTATCTATACTATAAAGAAAATAACTTTTAAAAACACTTCTCATCAAGATTAGGACCACCCTCTACATCACAGAGGACCCACCTGTCATGAAAAAACGTTGACGAAAGGGGGGAGACCGATTTTGTCGATGTTGTAAGGTGATTTCCCCCTCAAAATCCAAAACTTTTTTCACCCAAAAGGGCACACCTAAATATACCCATATTTGTACCCACGTCTATACACAATTATCTCGTATTGCTAATAGACAATAAATTTGAGAGTTTTTCTCCATATAAATAGATGTCAACTATTGAGTTTTGAGAATATATATATACATGAGAGAGCGAATATAAAGTATTTTTAAAAGCGTTTCGCACGGCTGGTCTGTTTAACATGGCCCACTAAAGTGACATTGTTATAGTACATATATGTCATCAATAAACGTATGTGGCATATGAGTTGAGACAAATATGTAGAAAAGAGTTTAGCACTGTGTGCCGCGTGGGCATTGCAACTAGTTTATGTAAAAACATATTAACATAAACAAATACCAAATAGACGTGCTATAAGACATATTCAAATATTATTTGATGTTGTAGATATTAATGTATTCTTTTAATAAATTAGGTTTTTGATTAAAGACTTTGTCACCATTAAAAATGATAGTGAATTGATCTGAAATTATTTACATTTACATGTTGGTGACCCCTGGCCCAGCTGCCGCCCTCTCCTCTCTCAGCTTGCTCTGTTTCTTCCCTTCCCGGCCTTCACTAATAAATTGCCTACTAGCGGCGGTGTCCTACAGACCTCGCCCCTCTCTCAGCTTGGTCTCTTTCTTCGTCCCTTCCCCCAGACTAACTGCTAATACCGAATCGACACGAACTAACTGCTACTACCGAATTGAAAGATGCGTTTACCTAGCTTACTTGTCTGTTTTTTGACTTAATATTGACGCAGTAGTGGTAGAGGAACACGCTTTACTCGAATTGATAAAGGAACCCACCCGGCTACCCCGATCGCGAGTGAGTCAACTATAGAAAGCAGCCAAACTTTCCTTCCTTCATTCGGTTACTTAGACCAACTACCCCGCCGGATGACTGACAGAGCCCCTATCTAGCCTTTTAGCCGGTCAGGTCCAAAATCAATCTCCAATGAAATGATTATATGGATGACTAAAATTTATAGACCACTGTCGGGGAAAACAATAAGGGTCCCCTAACGAACGGGCTAAACATCCTTAAAAATAGGATATCACCCATAAAATCTCATGGGCCGACAAAACCCTCTGGGCACCACGGCCCGATACAGCCAGACGCGGCCCAGCGGCCGTCCGAACCAACCCCTCGAGGACGCGAAGGGATTGCACCCCGTCTCCGCCTCGCTCGAGGGTCCCCGCTCCCCTCGAACGGGCGTTGTGCGGACTCCGCCTCGCTTGAGGGTATCCGCTCCCTCGAGCGAACCCCGTCACGCTCCCGCCTCGCTCGAGGCCTCCCTTCGGTCTCCCAACCGACAGCGCCATTTAATGCCTGCCCCATCCACCGGGCGCCAAAGTCAAAAGACAAACCCCGCCCACACTCCACGTCACTAACACCGTCAGGCACACAGTGCCGCCTGCTAAAGGCGCTGTGCTGACACTCCGCCACTGTGCAGACTGGCACAGGTCATTCCACCGCACTGTGCCAACTGCCCCGTCCTCTCCCCACTGCGAGGCCCTCGGACGGGCATGGGGCACCCTCGAACGGTGTACGGACGGCGACCAGGGGCGAACCCTAGGCAGGCGCACCACGCGGGCCACTCAGACCTAGTCATCTCCACCCAGCTCAGGCCTAGTCATCTCCGCCAGCTCCGGCCACAGTGCCACCTGCCCCCATCACTATGCGGACTCGGCGAGCCCTGCGCGGATTTGCAGGCGTCATTCCTCTCCACTGTTCTACCTGCCATCGTCCTCTTCCCACAGCACGGCCCTCGAGCGGGCATGGGAGGTCCTCGAAGGGGCGTACGGGCAGCGACCGGGCGCCCGTACGGGTGACACGGGTCAGGTCAAATCTGCCAACTCCAGTCATTCTCTGATGGAACGAGCACGCCGACCGCCAATGCAAAACAGCGAACGCCATGCCGGCGCCTGTACTGCCAACTCCCGTCCTTCCACCACGGCCAGACCTTCAAGCGGAAAGGCGGCACCCTCGAATCAGCAAGGGACAACGACCAAGCGCTGGCCAGGGGCCACGCCACCCCTCGAAGCCACGCCAAGACAAGAACAGGAGCCGCCACAATGCCCGCAGGAGCTGGGACTCGCCATAAAACCCAGCCAGAGCCAAGGACGGCAGGACGCTCGGCACCATACTCTCCAGTGCGTGTCCCTATAGCGCCCACCATGTTTGTACTTGTAAGCCCCTTCCCCTTGGCCTATAAAGGGGGAGGCCGGCACCCGACCGAGGGGGGCTCTCTTTTTCTTCACACTTTTACACACACATACACCTGATATTGGCACTTCGCCTCAATCAAACCCCTCTCGGGGACTTGGAGACTCTTTCTCCTCTCCCGCCTCGCTTGTAGCCCCCCACTGCAAGCACCCCAGTGCAAGATAGTATAGTGCCACGAGCACACTCTGCTGGACGTATGGCCTCGCGGGCGGAACCAGGATAAACCCTTGTGTCATCGTGCTAGCTCTTGCATCAACCATCGAAGGACAGGAACACAGTGCATTCTGTGTGGTGCGAGGTTGGGCGACCAATCTCGACACCGACAACCACCAAAATTTGGAGCAAAGTCCATAAATCTGGGGTCTCTCTATCCTCCCATATCCTCTCTCTCCTCCTCTCCCCTCGGCATCCCGCACCGCCGCCCCGTCTCCCCTCCCCGCGCCGCGCCCCGTCTCCCCTCCCCGTACCGCCGCCGCCCTCTCCTCCCCCGCGTCTCCGCAGTCAACTCCTCCCCACACGGCGGGACAACCTCACCGGCGGGATCCCGGACACCCGGACTCCTTCTCCTACCTCCTCCTCCTCCTCCTGCTTGTCCGAGATGGCCGCCGCCAGGGCCCTCCTCGGCTTGGCCCCGTCCCCTCCCTCTCGCTGCCACGCCTCTCCTCGCCGGCTGCGCCACCACGGCGCCTCCGCTCGCCATCGCCGGCTAGCCACGGGTGCGTCCCCTCCTCGCTAGCCGCTCCACGTTCGTGGCGGCGCTGCTCGGCGGCGAAGCACCACCAGCAGCTTGGCGCGGCCGCCGGAGACGAGCAACAGCAGCCGCAGCCGCCACGCCGGGTCCAAGAACAAGCCTTCTTGGTGGCTTTTTCGGCGTTCGCGCGCGGAGACGACGGCGCGGTGCGGTCGGCGACGCCACACCTGTTCCTGCTCTCGTGCCAGATCCTGACGGAGAACGTGGTGGGGTTGCTGGGCGCCGTCTCACCACCAGTGCGGGCGCTGGTGTCGCTGCTCTACACGGTGCGCCGCGTCTTTGTCGTCGTCGACTGGGTCTACGACGTCTGGGCCAGGGCGCCGCTCGCGTGCGCCGCCACCGTGCAGGAGGCCTCTTCGTCTTCCTCATTCCCAAGTTCCTGCCCAAGGCGTTCGAGAAGTACTTCCGCATGAGCGACGAGGTGTGCGCCAAGACGGCCGAGGACAGGCGAGCGCGCGGCGCCGTGTCGTCTCCGTCTCCGGCGCCATCCCCTTCACCAAGCCGTGTCCCCTCCGAGTTGCCGCGGTCGTTCGTCGCCGTCGTGTTCGTGTTCTTCCCCTCGATGCGGCCGCGCACTTCTCGAGCCGTCGGGGGACGAGGCTGCGCTGCACTCCCTGAGCTCGCCGTTCTCGTGGTGCACGCCGAGCGCGGCCCTCGGAGACGAAGACGACGGGTGTCCGTGGCCGGCGGCGGCGGACTCCTGGCGACGGTGGGGCTTGGTGCTGTCCGCGACCATGGCCTGGCTGGTGGGCGCTGCTCCCGGCACCCTTTCTTGGACAAGCGGCGTTCCAGCCACGATGGGGGCGGCTTCTTGCACGCGCGGCGGGGGCGTCGGTCGTCGCCGAGGGAGCGGACGCATCGGGAGAGAGGGGAACGGGAGACAAGATGGTCCATTGTTCAGATGGATAGGGGCTCTTTTTAGTCAGGCTAAAGCACAATTTTCATTTGTCTCTCTAAATTTGTAAAATTGGCCCTCAAACTGAAATATAGAGTCTCATTTTTAATCGGTCCACTAGAGTTGCTCTTACTGGTGGCGCTCACTTCATGCAAGCCAGCATTTTCGCTTCCGTTTCCGGTGTGCAGACATATGCCTGCTGATGAAAAAGCTGGCATCATCAGCGGCGCGCGGCTTCTGTGTATTTGACTCCCGCACTAAGTATCATCTCCTTTGGAAGGTTTCGCCGCCGATGTACCGATGTAGGCATGTAGCTAGCTACTACGGAGTACTAGATAGATGGATGGATAAATAGATAGATAGGCATCCACTGCGCACTCCGGTGCACTCGAAGATGGAGGTCCAAATATATACAGAGCATGGAAGCTACGTACAACCAATGCACAGTAGCGGTTGGTGTAGTACTAGTGCTGGTGGCTTGAGGTTGGTTGGTGAAAGATCGTCGACCCAAAGAAGGAAGATTTACTGAATCTGAACAACCATATATATGCATATTATACTGTTCGTGATTTGCTTGTACGCAGAATCGCACTAGCTTGCGGAAAAAAGGTATTCCCCTGGAGAACAACGACATCGCGGATCGAACCTCTCCCTCTTTTATTTACCGCTGTAGATGAAGGGCATATGCGCCTACCTGCCTGCGTCTGCATCCACAAGGTGACAGAGAGCAAACGAGACGATCGATGCAAGGGGACGTACCAGGCATCATACTACCATGGCTTGTCAACGCATTAACGTGTACAGAAAGAAACAGCGCCATGGCCGCGAGCTCGATGCCAAGACCCACCGGTAGCTCAGGGCCTGACGGGCACCCTTGTTTGTCCGTTTTTAGATAAAGGAAAATTTATTTCATCAAACAAATAAAAGAATCCAGGCTGCTACATCCAAGAATGTATTTGGCCAATACTTGTTAAAAATACAATTTTTAACGGCGTCCGTTTTCTCCCCTGGCAATCTGACTTTTGCCTGTGTGGTTAGGTTTCTTTGGGCCTGCTTTTCTGGTGTAGAAATTTGCTGGAATAACGCGGAAGTGTCTGCGTCGACATTGATCAGTTTGTTGCACTGTAATCTTCTCGCTCCTGTCCCTTTTAGAACCGATGGATTATGTCCTTAGTATTGCTACTTTCATTAACAGAACCAAAGTGGCAAAAGTCTCGTCATCGGTCACTCGTGTCGTGTGAGTGACTCTCTTGGTAAGTTGGTATGATTGGTAGGTATGATTGGTCCAGTGCTACCTTAATTTCAGGCCGATTTAATTTGGATACTTGGACCGAATAATCTAGGATATTATCATATATTCATTTTTCTATGCTTTTTCTCAGAGCGGGGAATAGTATTCTTAGATTTCTACTACGGTCTTTTTGTTTACTGGTATTCTAATTTTCTGTCTTTTTCTAGGCGGCGTCTTTATGTTGTAATCAAACTCTCTTTTTCTTCATAATAATAAAATGTTTGCTCAAGCAAGCTCGATCTCTTTTTCTAGATCTCCCTTATAGTGATATAGGGATGGAGTGGTTGCACTTTTTTTTAGAAAGATCGTTGGATAAATGGTCGCTCGATAGGAGAGTCACGTCACACCTAATAAAAATAATCCCAACTCGATGCAAAACTCTAGAACAGTGAAGGATGGTATAATTGGGAATAGATGGATAAGGGATATAAAAGGACTCATAGTGCAAATATTAGCTGAATATACTTTCGTCTATGCAGGGGCGGAGCCAGGATCAAGCTAGGCTCCGGGCTAATGCAGTTAGTATACATAAATGTGCTAAATTTGGAGCTTAAGTTCTCTATTTTTCTTTACTTGCTAGTGTTTAGTTTGGCCAAGGACCCTGGCTGCAGCACGGGCAGCCCGGGACCTGGCTCCGCCCCTGCGTCTGTGGGACGTGATACATGCTGTACAGCTGGCCCCGGACACCCCGGGTCGTTTCATGGCGATTATTCAGTGAAATGCACCTATATAGAGCATTCTTTCATGGACAGGAATATCCACCTAGAGGCAAGGTTATTTGAAAGATTCGTGCTCCACTCAAATGCAAGTTCTTCTTTTGGTTGGCGGCATACAAGAGATGTTGGACCTCAGAGAGATTACAGAGGCATGGGTTTCCAAATCATGGTAACTGTGCGTTATGCTCTCAGGAGATAGAAACGATAGACCATCTTCTATTGTGTTGTGTTTATAGTAAGGAATGTTGGTTCAAATTGCTGCGCTCGACAGGGAGACAAGCACGGGCACCAATTGGAGAAGTGGAGTTGTGCACCTGGTGGCTTCACGAAAGGAAATTTATAGAGATGACCATTAGAAAAGGTTTCAATTCTTTTGTCATGTTAGTAGTCTGGAAGATCTGGTGAGAAACAATAGGGTTTTCAGGGAGAGACAATGCAGGTCACTAGTCTTTTAATCGAGATTAGGGATGAGGCCTTGTGCTGGCTTAGTGCAGTGAATTCTCTCTTGTCGCATTGTGTATTGTCTAATGGCTACTTTTGCTAGATCTCTTGTTCTACTACGTCGTTTATTTCGTTTTTCTATTATGTAATTTATCTTTTTAATTCGTTTAGGTCACGTCTTTAAGGTGTAAACTTTCTCTCTTCTTCTTAATGAAATGGTTGCTCAGGCAAGTTTCTGAAAAAAAAAAGTTCTCGAAAGAAAAGAGGAGGGCTCTATGCCAGGCAGGTAACCGGCCGGCTTGAACAATTTAATTTAATTTGTAAGCAGTATGCGAGATCATTGCATATGTGATCTCATCATTCCACCAGCCAGGGGCGGAGCTAGCGGTGGGGGCTCCCCAAGAAATTTTGAGGAGGAAGAAGAAGGAAGAGGAAGAAAAAAAAGGAAGAAGAAGGAGGAGTGAGGAAGAAGAAGAAGAAGGAGAGCCCCCTAGCCCTCCATCCTAGATTCCCCACTACCACCAGCTAAATGATGATAAGGACTCCACCAGTTTCTCCTCCCGGCGTGCCTGCTGCATCCACATATGACCCCGCGCGCGGCCGCCTCAGCCTTCGACTCCAACAGCCACGAGACACATGTTCTGGCTCTTGTCATCGACAGCAAAAGGACTAAATGAGGAATTGAAGAGCTGCTTGCCACCCCACCGGTGTCCACAGAGTGAGCGTGATCGACCCGTACGTAGAGGTCCGTGTGGAACCAGCGCTCCAAGCAAGCTGTCGATACACGCATGCAGTGGCGGAGCCAGGGGGCACGGCCCCCCTAAGCTCATTGCAAAATACTGTATGATTTTGTAGTAGAATTAGTGAGCAGCTTCGATCATGACAACGTTGTATGACCATCACATCATCAGGAAAGGTAAGCGTCAGGAGCAGCACGTACGACTGATCTCAGTTCAATTATATTCTTGGGATTGACACGGCATTTCATTCAATCATCATCTTATTAGGCCCCCGTTTTATTGGGAACAATTCGTCTTTCGTCACAGATGACAAGTGTGACATGAGTTGGGTTCAACATCGTCATATCATCCTCCCCAGCATGGTGTCATGTCTGCCATTGGCTTGGGTTTGGAAAACTTCTACTAAGACAATATCTGATGTGGAGGAGATCTTCCGGAAATGGGATCTGAGCAATTACCACTTTACCAGTATGCCATGTCTATGCTGTTTATTTCACTATGCAAAGCTGGGAATATATGCTCATTGGGAACACCGCTGGAACTGCAAACAACAATTGGTAATTATCACTAAGGGTGTGTTTGCTTGCCTGCCACAGCACTGTGCCGTGGCGGGTGTGGCGCTCACAATCGGCGCCACAGCCCTGTGGCGTGGCTGGCTGTGGCAGCAAGCCAAATAGACCCTAAGTTTTAGTTTGCACATGACAACAGTCAGGTTCAGACTATTGCAAAGGCAAACAAAATTGTCGAAAAGAATGCAGAGAAACGGGCTTATTTATTTATTTATTTACTAGACTAGTAATAATACCGCATTTATTCTAGCTCTACTGTATAAACATTTTTCGACGTATTTGGAATGTAACTTATTTTGTGAAACACGGATATAGACATTTATATACACGCAAACACATTTGCCCACACATGCAACCTTATCCCTATAAGATCATCTGGAAGATTAGGCCAGCAGATCTTGAAATTGATGGAGTCACCACCATAAGCGCCTTGGTATTGACGGGCGTATTGCCTACTAGGAGAAAGATGAGTCTTGATACCAAGTTGAGAATTCAAATCCAGTTGGGCAGATTCCACCATAAGGGATCTAACCAACTAAGCTACACTCCTTGATAATCCTTCTTATAACTTTGTAGCAGTAGGTAATAATAAAAAATATATACTTCTGTCAAATTCTAGCTATAATTTTCATATAGCCAGTAATCTTAATAATTTAGAACATATTTGTGAACAAAGATTCAAAAACTTGACCATGTGAAAGGAGGAATAAACAAAATAAAAAAAACATGATGGTGAACGAGAAACGGTTGTTTTCAAAAGGAAGTGAAAACTCGCGCTGATAAGATTTGTGTATCCTTCGGGTCCATGGTCCACTTGTCATGGGCACCGACTGGACCGTGTCGGACGCGTTTTCGCTGTGGGCCTGGCCGTCCCGACGGCCCATAGGCCAGATGAATCCGCGTCAGTGAGAAACAATCAGTCAATCAAGCAACTATTCAGTTTTATGTGCTACAAAAAAGCAACTATTCAGTTTTATGTGCTAAAAAAAAGCAACTATTCAGTTTACGGTGACACGATCAATAATGCACATGCACGGCACTGATCAAGTCAGAGTCAGTCGTGTAAAAAAAGAACACTGTACCGCAATTTTAGCCTTTCCTCCTATTTCTGCACTAAGAAAACAAGATGCTAAACTTCACGCAGCTGAAATTAAGCTCGTTACCACGTTGACAATCCATATATGATATATACATCCATGATCCATCCAATTTCCTGCCAAAGCTTGGGGCTGGCACTTGACGGTATCCTCGTTCCCTGCCTCGCAATTCACCAGCAGCCGCTCGCCATTGCTGGCTCAGCTAGCCTTCCTACCATGGATGGAGCTTCCTAATCCTAATTTCTAAGCCCAGATGGAGACATGGGGACCCATGAAAGCTAGGTGTTAAATCTTGCCATTGCCAGTTGCCATGAAGGCTTCGGGAGAAAGAACAGTTCAGTTCATCTTTCCGTACATCTCGTCACGTATCTCACAGGACAGGCCGCCCGCCGCGCCGGGCAAGGAAGCCCGGCAGCAGCCAGCCGGACACTGTTACAGTTACAGTGGAGGCCAACGAACCCAGCAAGTGATGTGCCCCCGTCAGCTCATCCAACAACCGTGGGGCGCCGCGGTAATCACCACGAGAACATCCATGGCGCGGCGGCCGGCCGGTTACGGTGGCGTCGGCGCCGACGCAGCCGCCGCCTCCTCCTCCCTCTCCCGCTCCCGCTCCAAGGCCTTGCCCGCGGCCGCCGCCCGGCGCATCCGCCGCGCGCGCGCACACAGGAACGCGCCGAGCGCCACCTGCATCGCGGCGGCTACGCAGGCGAGCGCGATGCCGAACCGCTCGCCGAAGTTGAGCCGGTGCCACGCGGACCACGCCGCGGGCCGGGGGCTTGCTGCCGCCGCCGCCGCCCGACGACGTGGCCTGCTGCGGCCGCGGCGGGGGCGAGTGGCGGAGCGGCGCCGGTGCCGGCGCGGGAGCCGGGGACGGCGAGCCGGCGGCGGCGGCCAGGGGAATAAGCGATGAGAGGAGTAGCGGGACAAGGAGGGCGCACGCGGCCGCGGCGACGGTCAGCGCCCGGCGGCCGCGCGGGGACTCGCTGCCTCGCGGCGCCATGGGGAAGGAGGCATCGGCTGAGCTGGAGCTGCAGCTGGAGGATGGAGGCCGCCTGGACTTGGAGCAGCAGGACGGGGGCAGTTATGAGCGCGACGCGGTTCTTCTGGTTTCCAGCTCGCGCCCGTCGCCAATCGCCATCGCCACCCTGCCAGGACCGACGCGCTGTCCTGCTGGTGCTGGTCCGGGGGAATGAATGGCTGCCGCTGCACCGGCCGGTTGGGCCTCCCTGTCCTGATGGCGATTTGCCCTCCTGCTCAGTGAATTTATGGTAGGATGGAAGCTGAAAGCGTTAGTGCTGGCCGATTTCGGAGCTTGGCCGCTGCTGTGCTAGCGAACGCAAGGAGATGATAGATTGATAGCTTCGTGCAATCGTACTGTCGCGTACTCCGAACTCCCTTTTGGTAAGTCAACAATATGCTTTCAGTCATTAGAGTAGTATAATAGTAGTAGTTTGCAAATGTCTTGCAGAATTTGTTTTCAAAACAAAATTAGCAGTGCAATTTTCATAAGTTCAATCATAATATTGAAAATGGTGCTGATCGTCTAGATGGCGCGTAACCAAAGTAACCCTTTCTAAATTCTACTGGACGAGTTATAGATGCTGGCTTTCAAAGACGAAAAAAAAGAAGGTACATTATGATTTTGTCGTATTTTTTAAAGACTTCTTTAAATAAACATGTGCAGGCCCATTTTGCGACCGAAAAGAATGTGACACTTTCGAGCCCATCAGCTGGTCAGTGGGCTTTAGGCTGATAATAATGATCTCGCATGCTTGCTTTTAGGTCGGCCAGCCATCATTATCTTGCGGAAAGAGTCTACTTCACGTCCCTCACGTTTAGCGAAACTGCCGTCGAAACCGCTGAGGGATGTAAAATGCACGGTTTTGAAACTTGGAGGATCAAAGATTTCTGGTTTTGCACTTAGAGGACGAAAAGCAAACGACGACTAAACGTGAGGATGTAAAATAGACTTTTTTCTTATCATGCTCATTCCAGCAGAAGCCCACCACTACCGTCTAGAAGGCCCATTGTACATGGTGATTTTCTCCCGGAAAAAGTCCATTCCACAACCCTCATCTATGGACGTTGTCTGTGTTTCAATCCCCAACCACAAAACCAGGTATTGGACACCCACGAACTATCAAAACCGTCCGATTTACCCCCTCGGTGGATTTTGGAGTGGTTTTCGCATACGTGGCGTCAGGTGGTTTTCGCATACGTGGCACCACATCATCCAAGCCAACGACTCCACGTCAGCGAGTAGGGCCCAGTCCACCCATTCTCCCCTACTCCTCCTCCACCGGTGCCTCCCTCCTCCCGTGTTCCTCCGCCTGCATTGATTTGCTCCATTCCCCAAGTGACGGGCATGACGCCTGCTAGGTCGGGCCAAGCCAAGCGCGACGCATCCCATGTCGGCGAATCCAGGAGCCCGAAGTTTGGCTCTTCCCACGACCACCTCCTTCCCTGATTCGAAGCTCGGCCGGAGGCGGAGAAGAAGGGGTTGCGGTGCGGCAACGGAGGGAGGGGCAGCGGCTCCTCGCGCGGTGGCCTCGCAGGGTAGAGGAGGCTCGATCTGCTTGAGGAACGCGGTGACGGCAGACTTATTTTCTGCTCCGTCTCGGGGGCCCAGGCGGTGGCGGAGTCATCGCGGAGGAGCAGAGGAATGCGGGTACAGGTGGCGGCGGAGTCGTCGCGGAGAAGTAGGTCGGTAGGGATCCATCGGGCTCCTCCCCCGCCTTCCCGTGCAAGGAGTTGGCCTCCTCGCAGCGCAGCGGCTTCGAGCATCCCCATGCTCTGGCGGCGCGCCCTCCTCCTCGAGTGTCACTGGACGGGAGGAGCAGGGGCACGGTAGTCCGCCTCCTCCAGTCCTCCTCGATCTGCCGGATCTCACAGGTGGTGAAGTGGTGGTGGCTCCCATGCTCCTCTTCGGCGGCTTGCTTTCTCCTGCTCCCCGAAGGAGGCGCGGATCCATGGCCGGCGGCGGACAGCTCTCCTGCTCTGCATAGCCGTGGTACAGGGACGCGCGGATCTCCGCCACCCGGCGGCACATGGAGGACGGCTCGGCGGAGCAGTTGCAATTCTTGACGAGCGCACTGTCGACCAGTAGCTATTGCTGAGCATCTTGCGCGACGACGTGTGGAAGAAGAGAGACGAGGAGTCACGACGACAACAGCGACGGCTTCGACAATGGGAAGTGGCGGCAAGGAGGTGGAAAGGAAAGATGGCATGCGGGCCCCACTGAGGTGACAATAAGGATCGCTGGCATGGCGCCACATATGCGAAAACCATCCTGACATGGCGCCACGTATGCGAAAACCACTCCAAAATTCACCGAGGAGGGTAAATCGAACGGTTTTGATAGTTCGTGGATGTCCAATACCTGGTTTTGTGGTTGGGGGTTGAAACCCAGACAACGTCTATAGATGAGGGTTGTGGAATGGACTTTTCCACAATGAAACACAATCATATTGAAGGGATCCAATTGGAAAAAGTTCATTCCACAACCCTCATCTATCTATCGCCATCGTCCGATTTGAGACCCTAAACCGCGAAACCAGCTGCTCAGGGCACCTCAACTGTTGAAACCGTCCATTTTTCAATCCTCGGTGGTTTTGGTGGCTGTTTTGGCCTAGGTGGCGCCACATAGGCATGTTGACGTGGAATCTGAGCGGGCACCCATGGGTCACTTACACGTGGGACCCACGTGTCAGATCACCTCCAACCTCCAGCTGTTTTCCCCATCTACGCTCCGCCTTCGACCTTGCGCCGCCGTTGCTCTCGCCGGCCCGGCCCCCCGCCAGATGTGTATAAGAGACAGAGAGATAGTGTG
>OAMR01000961.1:95536-115358 GCA_900205405.1 Echinochloa crus-galli
ATCAAGAAGCTCTCGCCATCGGGCCGCAGCGCCGCCGCGCGCCGCGTGCTGGCCGCGTGCGCGCCCGACGTCATGGCCTACAACGCCATGGTGGCGGGCTACTGCGGGGCCGGCCAGCTCGACGCCGCGCGGAGGCTCGTGGCGGACATGCCCGTGGAGCCCGACGCGTACACCTACAACACGCTCATACGCGGCCTCTGCGGCCGCGGACGGACCAGCAACGCGCTCGCGGTGCTCGACGATATGCTCCGCCGTGGCTGCGTGCCCGACGTCGTCACCTACACCATCCTGCTCGAGGCCACCTGCAAGAGGAGCGGGTACAAGCAGGCCATGAAACTCCTCGACGAGATGCGCACCAAGGGGTGCGCCCCAGACATTGTCACCTACAATGTCGTAGTCAATGGTATCTGCCAGGAAGGCCGGGTTGACGATGCAATGGAATTCTTAAAGAACTTGCCGTCATATGGGTGCGAGCCGAACACAGTTAGCTACAACATTGTGCTAAAGGGCTTATTCACCGCGGAACGGTGGGAAGATGCCGAGGAGCTCATGGCTGAGATGGCCCAGAAGGGTTGCCCTCCAAACGTGGTAACATTTAATATGCTCATCAGTTTCTTGTGCCGCAGAGGATTGTACAACACTCTGCTTACTGCTCTCTGCCGAAATGGGGAAGTAGATGTTGCTATTGATTTGCTTCATCAACTCAAAGACAAAGGCTGTAGCCCGGTTTTGATTAGTTACAACACCGTCATTGATGGCCTTACTAAGGCTGGCAAAACAAAGGAAGCACTACAGCTATTGAATGAGATGATCGGCAAAGGGCTCCAACCGGACATCATTACTTATTCAACAATAGCTTCTGGTCTCTGTAGAGAAGATAGAATTGAGGAGGCGATCACAACATTTTGTAAAGTTCAAGACATGGGCATAAGGCCTAATGCAGTGCTGTATAATGCTCTTCTTCTTGGGCTCTGCAAAAGGCGTGAAACACACAATGCCATCGACCTGTTTGCTTACATGATATCGAATGGCTGCATGCCAAATGAATCGACTTACACCATACTGATTGAGGGCTTGGCTTTTGAAGGCTTGGCAAAGGAGGCAAGAGAATTACTTAGTGAATTGTGCTCTAGAGGGGTCGTGAATAAGAAATTTATGAAGAAAGGAGCTGTTAAGATGCTAGATGGACCTACACAAACTCAGTGACAATCAGTTGGTGTACATAAACATGAGATTATGTGTTTGCAAATCTTTGGCAGGGGACTTTCTTGACAGTACAATGGTGATATGATAACTGATTCCATTTTCTTATTAACATGTGAGTTCCTTTTGACACATTTTCAGGATAAAGCCTACTCCATTTTGACTAGAAAATTGCTGGCAGAATTTTTATTTATTTCTTGTGCATGTCATCATCTTTGGCATAGTAGGTACCTATGCAAAACTAGAAAGTTGGTTGACTCATGTTTAAATGCAAATTAAGTAAAAGATGTTTTACATCTAGCTACTGCTTGGAACCAGAGATCCAAATCTGGATTGCATTATTTAAAACTCTCAATAACTATGGAAATTAGCCAATAGCCTGAAGTGGTTGAAAACCTCACTCTCAGTGGCTACTGGCTGCTCTTCCTGCTTGGAATGGAAGGCATATTTAAATTGTCAGATTCAGCTTCTCTTCCACTGAAACATAATGTCACTCTGTCTGTGTATCATTGTATATGAATTGGCATAGAGCAAAACTGCTATTGATATCTACTATGCACTATGACAGTTAATAGAGTTAACCTGAACCTTTTATCTTTATTCATTGATTGTTACTATTGAGGGAAGGGCTTGGTATGTTTACCTCTGCCGTCATGATAAAAAATGGTTCGAAACATCTCTATAGTTTCGCGGTATCAGTAAGGAAACTAGTAACAAACACTGCATTAATCCTGTTACGTTATGTGGGAGCAATCTTCACTATGGCATGCATTACTTTTAAACTTTTGCTGACATTTTTCTTTAATGAAAGCTTGTGCGTATTTTTATCCTTTTCACCATTTTGCTGACCTGATTTTACCTCCCTCTTATTCTATTGCAGTGCTGAAATGCTAATGGGATGCAATTTCTTAGATTGACACCAGAAAGTGCTCAAACATTGATCCTCAGCATTTTTGTAGTGTAGACATGATCCTTACTCGGCGGCCAGCAGCTGTATTGTGGTCACATGTGCAATGCACTAGGGGCAATATGCAAACAACTGATGAACTTCCAAGTCTTGAAACCACGTATGTCCACTATCTAGTAGTTTTCCCAGTTGCGAACTCGAGGTTCTGTTCACAAATCATAGTTTGCCCCTTTCGACTATGTTTCTAACGTTGTAATAGGTCCAGAAATTATATTATGAAAACCAGCCAATGGGCTCTTGCTCTGATTGAGTTTTATCCTTGTGTCTGTGGCTGTATTTCATCTGGAAATTTAACATTGCAAGCTCGCACTCCTCTATGTGATCACACTTGTGGATGTTGTCATATCAAAGTGCGTGTCTGCAATGATTGTCATGTGTTTTAGTAGGAAATGAACCGTTGATAAGTCACAAACCAAGCATAGTCTTGTGTGTGACATGAACATATCAAGTCGTAAGCCTGACAAAATAATTGCGCATCGCCACACTAGTTGGTACTACTACTATGTGAAAGAAGGATTTGGGGGTCTTACCAATTATTCTAGCTGGAAACAGCATTGGCTTACAAAAAGTGCACATGTTATGTCACAAACTCTGAGACATACAAAAACACACGAATTCAGTGTAACAGATTAACATTTTACAAAATTCCCCTATATGTATCCTGTAGTATAGTACCGGCAGATTAGTGATTTTTTTACACAAGCATAAGCGCTGGAGCAAGGATGCGTGGTTCCTTGAACATACATTTGCGATCAGAAACAGAGGGAAACCATGTTCAGGAATCAGCGATGGGCAGGCTAATACTCTCATCTGATCGATCAGGATTGTGGCGCTGCTGGAGCTGGTGCTGGTTTTGGAGCATTTAGAAGAGGCTGGATCGCCTTCACGACGATCGTCATGTTCGGTCGGAAGTCGGATTCATACTGAACACACAAGGCTGCAACTGCTGCCAGCTGAAAAATGAAAAACATCAGTGAATCCTTGTAGTTGTAGCACATCCGGCAAGGCATTCATGGAAACAGGTGACCCATGCGTGAGAAGTTTTCTTGTGTACCTTTGCAACAGCCTTTGGAGGGTAGTCGCTGTCGAGCTTGGGATCAACACACTGCTTCACTTTGTCTTCGCTCAACCTCGGAGTGGCCTACTCACGCGTGATATATAAAACATTCAGAGTCAGGGGCGAGATTGAAATTTGCAGATGAGTTTGAAGAAGGAGATGAACAAAAGATATTACCCAAGTAACAAGACTTTGCTGCCCTTTGGGCATGGTGTGATCGACCGGTTTCCTTCCGGTCAGTAGCTCCAGAAGAATCACGCCAAAGCTGTATACATCGCTCTTCTGGTTGATTTGGCCTGTCATAGCATATCTGACAAAACCATTCAAGTACCAATTTGAGTACAGTAAGGCCAGTTCTACAAAAGCAAAAGTTTGGCTGCAGCTGCAGAATTATTTGTTATATATGACAACTCGTTCTCCATCTTACTCTGGGGCATGGTATCCAAATGTTCCTAGCACACGGGTGGAATGCAACCGGGCAGCGGTGTCGGTCCCCTGGTTGGTCAGGTTGAAATCAGCAATCTTGGAGCTGAAATCGTCGAATATAAGAACGTTGCTGGACCGGATATCTCGATGAACAATCGACGGCTGGACTTTCTCGTGGAGGTACTCTAGCCCTCTCGCCGCTCCGTAAGCTATCTTCACTCGCTGAGCCCAGTTCAGGACCGGGCCGGGCTCGGCACCCTGAACTCCCTTCTTCCCTGCACAACAATTGATCAGATCAGATGAGATTAGATCAGAGAGAGGGAGTGTGAGATTGATGAGGACGACGAACGAACCGTGTAGAATGTTATGCAAAGAACCCATGGTGGCAAACTGATAGGCCAGCATGCGGTTGCCGTCCTCCAAGCAGTAGGATGAGATGAGATGAGATGAGATGAGATGAGATGAGATGAGATGAGATGAGATGAGATGAGATGAGATGAGATGAGATGAGATGAGATGAGATGAGATGAGATGAGATGAGATGAGATGAGATGAGATGAGATGAGATGAGATGAGATGAGATGAGATGAGATGAGATGAGATGAGATGAGATGAGATGAGATGAGATGAGATGAGATGAGATGAGATGAGATGAGATGAGATGAGATGAGATGAGATGAGATGAGATGAGATGAGATGAGATGAGATGAGATGAGATGAGATGAGATGAGATGAGATGAGATGAGATGAGATGAGATGAGATGAGATGAGATGAGATGAGATGAGATGAGATGAGATGAGATGAGATGAGATGAGATGAGATGAGATGAGATGAGATGAGATGAGATGAGATGAGATGAGATGAGATGAGATGAGATGAGATGAGATGAGATGAGATGAGATGAGATGAGATGAGATGAGATGAGATGAGATGAGATGAGATGAGATGAGATGAGATGAGATGAGATGAGATGAGATGAGATGAGATGAGATGAGATGAGATGAGATGAGATGAGATGAGATGAGATGAGATGAGATGAGATGAGATGAGATGAGATGAGATGAGATGAGATGAGATGAGATGAGATGAGATGAGATGAGATGAGATGAGATGAGATGAGATGAGATGAGATGAGATGAGATGAGATGAGATGAGATGAGATGAGATGAGATGAGATGAGATGAGATGAGATGAGATGAGATGAGATGAGATGAGATGAGATGAGATGAGATGAGATGAGATGAGATGAGATGAGATGAGATGAGATGAGATGAGATGAGATGAGATGAGATGAGATGAGATGAGATGAGATGAGATGAGATGAGATGAGATGAGATGAGATGAGATGAGATGAGATGAGATGAGATGAGATGAGATGAGATGAGATGAGATGAGATGAGATGAGATGAGATGAGATGAGATGAGATGAGATGAGATGAGATGAGATGAGATGAGATGAGATGAGATGAGATGAGATGAGATGAGATGAGATGAGATGAGATGAGATGAGATGAGATGAGATGAGATGAGATGAGATGAGATGAGATGAGATGAGATGAGATGAGATGAGATGAGATGAGATGAGATGAGATGAGATGAGATGAGATGAGATGAGATGAGATGAGATGAGATGAGATGAGATGAGATGAGATGAGATGAGATGAGATGAGATGAGATGAGATGAGATGAGATGAGATGAGATGAGATGAGATGAGATGAGATGAGATGAGATGAGATGAGATGAGATGAGATGAGATGAGATGAGATGAGATGAGATGAGATGAGATGAGATGAGATGAGATGAGATGAGATGAGATGAGATGAGATGAGATGAGATGAGATGAGATGAGATGAGATGAGATGAGATGAGATGAGATGAGATGAGATGAGATGAGATGAGATGAGATGAGATGAGATGAGATGAGATGAGATGAGATGAGATGAGATGAGATGAGATGAGATGAGATGAGATGAGATGAGATGAGATGAGATGAGATGAGATGAGATGAGATGAGATGAGATGAGATGAGATGAGATGAGATGAGATGAGATGAGATGAGATGAGATGAGATGAGATGAGATGAGATGAGATGAGATGAGATGAGATGAGATGAGATGAGATGAGATGAGATGAGATGAGATGAGATGAGATGAGATGAGATGAGATGAGATGAGATGAGATGAGATGAGATGAGATGAGATGAGATGAGATGAGATGAGATGAGATGAGATGAGATGAGATGAGATGAGATGAGATGAGATGAGATGAGATGAGATGAGATGAGATGAGATGAGATGAGATGAGATGAGATGAGATGAGATGAGATGAGATGAGATGAGATGAGATGAGATGAGATGAGATGAGATGAGATGAGATGAGATGAGATGAGATGAGATGAGATGAGATGAGATGAGATGAGATGAGATGAGATGAGATGAGATGAGATGAGATGAGATGAGATGAGATGAGATGAGATGAGATGAGATGAGATGAGATGAGATGAGATGAGATGAGATGAGATGAGATGAGATGAGATGAGATGAGATGAGATGAGATGAGATGAGATGAGATGAGATGAGATGAGATGAGATGAGATGAGATGAGATGAGATGAGATGAGATGAGATGAGATGAGATGAGATGAGATGAGATGAGATGAGATGAGATGAGATGAGATGAGATGAGATGAGATGAGATGAGATGAGATGAGATGAGATGAGATGAGATGAGATGAGATGAGATGAGATGAGATGAGATGAGATGAGATGAGATGAGATGAGATGAGATGAGATGAGATGAGATGAGATGAGATGAGATGAGATGAGATGAGATGAGATGAGATGAGATGAGATGAGATGAGATGAGATGAGATGAGATGAGATGAGATGAGATGAGATGAGATGAGATGAGATGAGATGAGATGAGATGAGATGAGATGAGATGAGATGAGATGAGATGAGATGAGATGAGATGAGATGAGATGAGATGAGATGAGATGAGATGAGATGAGATGAGATGAGATGAGATGAGATGAGATGAGATGAGATGAGATGAGATGAGATGAGATGAGATGAGATGAGATGAGATGAGATGAGATGAGATGAGATGAGATGAGATGAGATGAGATGAGATGAGATGAGATGAGATGAGATGAGATGAGATGAGATGAGATGAGATGAGATGAGATGAGATGAGATGAGATGAGATGAGATGAGATGAGATGAGATGAGATGAGATGAGATGAGATGAGATGAGATGAGATGAGATGAGATGAGATGAGATGAGATGAGATGAGATGAGATGAGATGAGATGAGATGAGATGAGATGAGATGAGATGAGATGAGATGAGATGAGATGAGATGAGATGAGATGAGATGAGATGAGATGAGATGAGATGAGATGAGATGAGATGAGATGAGATGAGATGAGATGAGATGAGATGAGATGAGATGAGATGAGATGAGATGAGATGAGATGAGATGAGATGAGATGAGATGAGATGAGATGAGATGAGATGAGATGAGATGAGATGAGATGAGATGAGATGAGATGAGATGAGATGAGATGAGATGAGATGAGATGAGATGAGATGAGATGAGATGAGATGAGATGAGATGAGATGAGATGAGATGAGATGAGATGAGATGAGATGAGATGAGATGAGATGAGATGAGATGAGATGAGATGAGATGAGATGAGATGAGATGAGATGAGATGAGATGAGATGAGATGAGATGAGATGAGATGAGATGAGATGAGATGAGATGAGATGAGATGAGATGAGATGAGATGAGATGAGATGAGATGAGATGAGATGAGATGAGATGAGATGAGATGAGATGAGATGAGATGAGATGAGATGAGATGAGATGAGATGAGATGAGATGAGATGAGATGAGATGAGATGAGATGAGATGAGATGAGATGAGATGAGATGAGATGAGATGAGATGAGATGAGATGAGATGAGATGAGATGAGATGAGATGAGATGAGATGAGATGAGATGAGATGAGATGAGATGAGATGAGATGAGATGAGATGAGATGAGATGAGATGAGATGAGATGAGATGAGATGAGATGAGATGAGATGAGATGAGATGAGATGAGATCAGAGAGAGGGAGTGTGAGATTGATGAGGACGACGAACCGTGTAGAATGTTATGCAAAGAACCCATGGTGGCAAACTGATAGGCCAGCATACGGTTGCCATCCTCCAAGCAGTACCCGACGAGCTCGAGGAAGTACTCGTTCTTGAGCTTGGAGACCATCGCTATCTATGGCGACGACGGTGGCCGGCCGGAGGCGAAGCAAGCAAGGATGCAGACGACCAAGACAGCGTTTAGGCCGGGAATGCTGATTGATTCTGAATTTCTGATCAGAGGGCTGGCTGGCTAGCTAGCTACATATATATATACCTGGGCGGCGAAGTCGGAGTCGGAGTCCTGCGAGGCGCTGGGGTCGAGCTTCTTGATGACGGCGGCGCGGCCGTCGCTGAGCGTGGCGTTGTAGACGCGGCCGTAGGAGCCCTCGCCGATGAGGGCGCGGTCGCTGAAGTTGTTGGTGATCTTCTTGAGCTCGTCCAAGGGAATGGCGGGCACGTCGATGCTGACGGGCTTGGCGGGGCCACCGGGCCTGGGCGCGCCGGGCCCCCTCGGCCCGCCTCGGTTGCCTGCATTGTCATTGTCGCGCCGCCATGGATTCAGAAGGAGGAGGCGGCGTGGTCAGTGGTCAGATCAGGGACGCGATCGATCGGCGTACCGGGGACGTTGGCATTGGGTGGCGGAACCGCCTGGTTCGCCGGCGGGCCGTAGCTGTCCTCCTCGGCGCCACCGCAGCAAGACATTTCTTCTGGTTAGCTTCCTCGATCTCCAACTCCTCGCCGGACTGGATGACGACGATGCGCGGGGTTGATTTGGGGGCCGTCAGCAGCAGATCATGCCGCACGACCTGTGGATCATCGGACAAATTCATTTGCTTTACCCCGGCCAGCAACACAGGACGGATGCATGATCACATAACAGCACAAATTGTTGGACTTGTTAACGAAGAAGGAAGAGCAGCAATGGATTCTCCTAGACGATCCTCAGATCCAGAGGAAGTGCGGACACGATCGATGGCGCATGCATGCAGAAGAAATGCGGGCATGCATGATCGTCGGTGATGGAAACAATGATCGACCATTAATTAATTACCTCCCCAAAAGCAAGCTCCTGCCGGCGGCACCTACGAGCTGGAGCGAGAAGGGCCGGGGGCGCGCGCGGGAGAACAGCAGCGGCGTTGGTGGCCGGCCGCGGGGAGGGAGAGGGAGGAGAACGATGATAGCAGATTAGTGGTGGCGCGCGGTGGGAGCTCCCTCTTTCCGCGGGAAAGGAGGCGTCCCACCCGTTTTAACTGCCGGATCGATCGATCGATCCAAGTCGTTTTCTTGTGTGCGCCCGCGACCGCGCCGAGGCTGCTATCTATTGTTAGGAGGACGTACGGAGGGCGCACGCGCGGGAATGGCACATGGCAGCTGGGCACCTTGCCGCTACAGGTGCGTGTCGTGTCACGACCACAGTATGGTTTCCATGTGTCCTTAGCGCGTCTATACTTGTGTAATTAACTAAGCAATGCTCTGCATGGTAAGACAATAGCTAGTACCGAGTAATAGACAACTTTCAATTTTTATTGGACTTCAATGGTTGTCTTTTCACCGCCTAATGTGATTACAATCTTTTCAAAACTTTAATCTTAAGAAATAGCTTAGCCTAAATAAATTACTAAAGGTGCATTTCCCCAAACATTAGTAATTTCATTGCAAACAAACTGGTATAAGAAGAAATGTCTCAAAGGAGAAACTTTATGACTTTTGGTCAGCAACCAATACATGATAGAGCAGAATATACAAAGAATGTAACATTTTACTAGTACACTGAGTAGGAGTTAGAACAATTTGTAGTACAATAAATTAAACTGACTGTGAAAATTCATAGTTTTTGGAAATTTACTGCATAGATGAACTTTATTGATATATAACATAATTAATGAAAAATAATCAAATAAATAGGGATGATACTACAATCAAATATGCCTTTTGTAGTAGTTAGACTCCCATCAACACTACAATGATGGATAAACCTGGTTCAACAATAACAACTAAAATTTGCCATCTGAGCCATGTTTTTTTGGCAGTATAGGGTCAAGTTCATGTTGCCCGTATATGATGGATTGATAGGATGCTTTGCTCATATACTAAAGTATGGGCGACATGAACTCGACCCTTTTGAACTACATCAAACATTTTTTTTTCCATTTGAATGATGCTGGGGAGGAAATAAACTCTAAAATTCATGTTCTTAATTCATCTTCCACCCCCAATTATATTCAAAGGCATAAGGCAAAAGTATAGAAGAAAGGCCACTGGAAATAAAATCAGTTGGTAGTAAAAAAAATATGCTAGTATGAAACAAGAACAGAATTGATGCACAAATAATTATTTTCAAAGAAAGAATTGTATTATATCAAAACCCAGTACATCATGATATCACAGACAATGCTCCCAAAAGTAAAATTACATTTAAGAACAATCAAGTACTGCTCTCCGTCTTCATTGTACTCACGTGTCATACAGCTCCAAATCTCCATGCCAAACCTGTATAAAGATTCACAAGGAAAGGCCGCAAAGGCATCTGCTCAGAAAGCACAAATAATCATGTAGTGGCAATATCACATATTTCTGTAAAGAAATAAAGAAATATCAAAGCTAAAAGGAACTTGGTCAATTTCCAAATGAAAAGGACTAAACAGATGTTCCATAAACTCCAAAACCTAGAGTAGGGAAAAATTAAAGGAATCGAGACGTGAGATCCCAACCCTGTATGTTATGGTGGCAATAGTAGGCAGGAGCCAAATAGTGACATCACTGTCTCAAACAAAAGTTACATACCACTGAAGAACAATCTCATTGACAAAAGATAGATTAGATGGATTTGTACCTTAAGCCCCAGTCTATCCAGTTTCTTATGTTGTACATGTACATTTCCTATCAAGTTTGCTACATGCTCCATCTTTGGAGGTGTACTTAAAGAAAAAGATTCATTTGCACCTTCCGCCCCAGCCAATCCTATTTGTTCCATCTATAATTCACATCAACTTTGCTACATGCTCCATCTCTGTAGGTGTTCTATTGACAACTTTTGTGTGCTAATTTCTAGTGGATTCATCCTGTCCCCAGAGACTAAGAGTGGTTCATGTTCTCCTTGGTGTTCTCCATCGATGGTTATAATAACAAAACATCATCTTACCCGTGGGCAGTGATAGGCCATCACAGCAGATGTCATGAAGAAAAGCTAGCGCTAGGATGCAACGTCAAGGTCACGTGGTTGAGGTTGGGTATGGCATGCTTTTGCCGTGATCTAAAAATTAGGCAACAAATGAAATTAGCACATGAAACCAAACAAATTGGACACTTTCATGGAGGTGCAGCTCAACAACGGCTCTATTATACTTATACCCTCGTCATATCACTGGAAACCTCGAGTGTGGTGTGCTCAGTGAACTCAAGCAGGTTGGCCTCAGTAGAAGGGGTGGAGAAGGGAGATGGTGTGGTACCTGATGTGGGTGAAGACACGGCAACATGTGTTTCGTCGGCGACAACAGCGAGGATGAGCCGAGGAGACTTTTTGGCCTACTCTACATCTCATGTGGACTGTTGACATCAACGTACCCTACTACCCTCATCCTTATGTCTGAGAACATAGCAAGGTGATGCGTAGCAGCAACAATCAGGCCACGAGAACTGGCTCAACGCCAGTGCCACCATGCAAGGAGGATGGCGCTCGACGGAGATGGCCAGGGGGGCGAGCAACAGAGTTTTGGAGAGTAAGGAAAAGGGAGAAGAGAGAGGAACGGTGATGAAAAGTATGGGTGCACACTGACGAGGCCCGAGCATGGGCCACACACAGGAAGATCATGGTCTAGTTTCCTAAGTCAAAGGTTTTCCACCACGTGAAGACATAGAACTACGTGCGGTAGAGCACACGTGTTGAACGCCGTGCAAGGAGGACTGTGCTTGACGGAGAACACCATCCAAACTGGGCTAGGTGTCACAATAATTTGATGTCTTCTGGTAACTATTTTCTTCATGGATAAGAGGTAACATATTTTCTAGGCACATTTTTTGGCATTGGTGTCGCAAAGAAAAAGGGGAGCATTGCTATAAACGTAGATTTTGTGATACATGAGCCACCATGTATCATTACTCGTGTCACGATGAAGGCAGGGAGGTATAGCCAAGGTAAATATAGTCAACACTACTTCTTTAAATAATAGTCAATATTTTAAAATATTAGATTCAATGTTTGTTCAAACTTGATTCAAACAATTCAAATAAATTAGTTCAAAAATCTCAAACGCACCCAGTTGAAGTCTAAGTTAAGATTTCGAATAAACTAGTTTAACATTGTCTTTGACTTGATTCAGAAATTTGTGACAAACTATTTTAACTTTTTTATATGGCAAAGTACTGTATAAAAATGTATATTAAAAAATATCAAATTAATACATTCCGAATGATGAATTCTTAAAAATAGTAAAAAAAACAAGTAAAATATACTCCCCCATCTGAAAAACAAGTCTTTTTGGAAATTATACAGATTAATCTGAAGGTAAAATGACCTTCTTTGCTGCTATTATAAGCCATATTTGACATTAATTAATTGACTACAAAGGGTCAAATAACTTGTTTTTGATAAATATTTAATACTAAAATGAACTTTTTGGATGGAGGGAGCGAGATATCATTTTTTGCATTTATTGTAAGCACCACAGTGATTCAAGCACAATTGAAAACATACCGCAAGTTGAAAGAAATAATGCATTTTTTAAAATTTTAGATCTTAAATAATTAACCATCCACTCATCCATTCCAATAGAATTATGCCACCGTCATACACATGCTGATTGGGTTGTTTCTCATCTCATCTGCAACACTGATTATGCACTCAAACGCGACGGTGTGCGCTTGACCGGGCCGGTGGAACGGGTTGATGTCTGATGTCGTACCCGGCTCTCTCGTCTGCTTTCGGGCCTTTGGAAGGACAATAATAGAAAGAAAATAGCCTAGGCCTCTCTGGGCCTGATGGACTTGCTCTACGTAGTGCGCAATTAGCAGCTTGAGCAGGCCTGGATTGTAGTGATGAATTGATTATGCATGATGAATTATTAGCATATATTGAACTGGAATTTATTCAATTCTAGTCGATGCACGTATGATCAGTTATTCAGTTGCTGTCCTCGTTGCACATATATTATCCGGAGGCACGCGGTCATCACCGAAAGGCGCATCTAGGGTTTTGATACGGTGCGTGTGCATTATATTAGTCATCAGTCGTATGTGCTACGCTAATGGCACCACAGAGAGGGGTCGGTCAATACATGAGATCAACCATACGCACGCCTGCCGCATGTGTGCACACCATTTATTATTATTATTATTATTATCATGATATGATCAATGAGTGGCTTGTTGCGTCAAAACTTGAACTGTTGTCCAACTTTTATATAATACAATTTCTCCCATAAAAGGCCTCGACTGCTTGCTTATATAAAAATAGTGATTATTTGTACAAGTTGTGGTTAAGTATCAAACACGATCCTGCTGTTAATTTGAACCACCACGCCAAAGCCCAAAACGATCCAACATTCCAAGCAATCCGGCCAGTGGACAGGTAGATATACACACATATATAGAGAAAAGAGGCTAATTAAGGAGAGCTCTCATCGATAATCTGCTGCTGTGCGCCTGTGCGTGGCTTGTCACGACAGGACTATGGGCCATGAAATGATGATGAGCATGCATGCATGCATATCCAATAATGCAACAAAGACCCATGGCCAGTAATACATCCGGAGCCTTGCACGTCGCACGTCAAGCCAATAATACTACACACATCATCCATTCATCCATCAGTTGCTACGGAACACCTAAGAGCAACTCCAAGAGTTCCCCTTTCTCTTTATTTTTGCTATAGGGGAATTCCCTTTCACATTTTTATAATATTAGGAAGAGGTGGTCCAGCAGATCCCCTTTTCTCCTTCTCCTTTCCCTTTCCCTTACTCGTGGGTCCCACTTGGAAGTGCCTTGATCCTTTTCTCTCTGTTTCCTCCCTCTTCTTCACGCTCGAGCAACGCGCGACAGGGAGCGGCGGAGGCGGCGCTAGGCACCGCGGCGGGCTAGCTGCGCATGGCCGGTGTGTCGGCGGCGCTTGGCACCACGGCCAGCAAGTGGCGGAGGCGACGCACTGCACCACGGCCGGAGCTGCGGCGGCGCGCAGCGTGGAGCTCCTCCACGGCTCCACCCGAGCGCCGCCTTGCCTCGCTGCGCGCGCGTGCTTGCCCCTGCATCGTGGAGCTCCTCCGTCCGAGCGCCGCCTTGCCTCGCTGCGTGCTGACCTTGTCCCCCCGCAGCAGAGCTCTCCCGCTCGCACGCGGCGGAGATCGAGCGCGGCGGCGGTGGCCAAGCTCACGTGAGCGCGGTGGCCGCCGGTCACCACGGCGCCCGCGCGGAGGGCAAATTGATGGCGTTCTGCGCGTCGTTGTTCGTCGGCGCCGCTAGCAATGGTGAAGTCGAGCTCGCCCAAATCCTCCTCCGATTCGAGCTCCAAATCGATCTCCAAACCGCTGACCGGACGAGCGGCGGCCGACGGCCGGCACGCGTGGCGGCGGGCGGCGGCACGCGCGGCCCGCGGGCGACCGGACTAGCGGCACGCGGCCCGTGGGCGACCGGACCGCCGGCTCGCACGCGGCTTGGACGCGCGTCGGCAGGCGAGCGGCGCGGCTCGGGGCGGCGCACGGCAGTGCAATGCGGGAGCTCGTTGGTCGTCTGGGTGATGTCGGGTGGCAACGTACGACGGATGGCGGCGGCGGTGGGCAGCGGGCGATGGCGACGCACGCCGGGCGGCGTGCAGGGCCGGCGACGGTGACGCGCGCTGGGGGGCAGCGGCGGTGACTCGCGCAGGGCCGCGGCGGGCGGTGGCGGCGTCAACGTGCGGCGGCGGCGCACGACGCGTTGGGAGGCGCGACGGTGACGCCTCGGTGTGTGCACACTGTGGGAAAAGAAGGAAAGGGGAGAGAGGTTGTCTCCCCTTTCTAAAGGGGAATGGAAGTGAAATAAAGGTGATTGAGAAAAAATTATAGGGAAAGAGAATCTGTTGAAGTTGTATTTTTTCCTCTCAATCTTCTTTAAGTGGAAATATAGGGAAAGAGGATTGTTATTGAAGAACCGTTGGGGTTGCTCTAGCCCCGGCCGGTCGGGATCAATCAGACCAATCCCATCGCGATCGAATTCGTGATTGGATCGAGCTCGCATCGCCCGCCGATTGGCCGGGCTCGCGCGCGCCTCGACCTCGACGGCCAATCCAACTCGCGGCCGCGAGCGCGCGCACGTGTCGCCGTCCTCGTCCACGTGTGGCCGCCAATCAGGCCGTGATGGCGAATATATGCTACTCTGGCGGGTCACCTGCCAACACGTGTACGCCGGCCATTGTCAAACCTCCTTGTCCTGCTCGCTGGCATTAACCCTCGTCTCTTTGCGCGTAACCGTGACACTTAAACTAGAATTCTCATGATGCACGTATCTACGACGATCGATTATATTGGTGTTACTGATTCATACATGATACATATGCATGCTTTCATTGCTTTGTTTGTAACTTTAGCTTAGGGAGGGAGGTGTGCTGGTTTGGCAAGAAAGTGATCTCATTGTGATCCGTCAGTAAATGATGAATACAGTGCACAGGCCTCCCGTAAAAAAGTACTGTTGACATGTACAAAGTCTCCTGTACGTGAGCATGCATTTGACCATTGCTTGTGGTTTGTTAAAGAAATATATGTGCGGAACAAAGTTCAAAGAAGCTAGCATAAGGTTGCAGAAGAAGTACTAATTAAGTACATATATAATGATTAGTACCATTCTTAGCTGACAGATGTCAATAGTTTCGTGTGTATAATACTGGTTAATTAACGCTGCTTATAAAAGTCGGCAGTCGGCACCCACATATTTTGGTCGCGTCATTACTCAGTTTCATCTTCGCGTGCTCTGTCCACAAGAGACAATTTCTTCTTTGCACCAATGCCAGAAAACTTCGTGTTCCAACGTTTCGTGTTTAATTTGTCATTGGAATGATCTTTCAGTTTTCATTGATTCCTGTCTCTGTCGACTGGATCGTTGCAAATGATCTTTCGAGACACCGGCATGATGACACTTTTGATTAGCTCAACAACTCGAGTACTTAACACCTGACAGCAGCTTCGCCCAGGAACACTCACGCAAAACAACAAAGAGATGCTTCAGTGTATCACACGTAGTAACACATCCCCAGACCCCAGCTCAATGATTCATTCCGATTCGCAGATGAGCCGGGTCAACGTCGCCCATTTACATTTCTTCTCGCAGCAAGAATGCCCATGGTCAGTGTCACGGCTCATGATCCATGTATCAACAAAAGAAAAATTAGCATACGCCAGTGTCACACAAATGGCAAAGCCAGCTTTACCATGGCAGGATGATATATTCATCATTCTACAAGCCAAATCATATTGTACAACGACAGGTTCAGCAGAGTCAATTACGCAACCACAGAAAATCCAAATCTGCTGGTCTAGCTGGGACACAAACGAGGTCCTTTTGCATCATGGTAACATCAATTTGTCGGGTCTACTTTTCAACAACACATTATACAAAGTTTACATTTTCTATGGACAAGAGTATTAATCTATAATGCATCAATCCCTAATGATAATTTTGATCCTGGTTGAACGAAAGCGTAATTAACTATATATTTACAACGTAGTCTACCATTATATTATATATTATATGCACATGAGCTTTCATCCTGCACCTCACGAGGTGGCCGATGGCTGGCGACGGAGCACCGGGTGGACGGTGAAGGGTCTAAAGTGAGGCCTGGCGAACAAGGTGGGCACCGGCGACGGCGGTGCCACTACCGGTGATGTTGAGGTGATGGTGATAGCGGGGCAGTGATGAGCTGTGACCTTGTTATCACATGAGGGGCACACACGGGCAGTGCTGAACCCCGCAGCAGGTAGATGGCCATAGAACGAGTGCGGGGCGGTACGCATGGCACGCAACTCTGCCACCTCCCTTTGGAGCCTTCGGTTCTCCTGCGCTAGCGTCTCGCAGCATCGCTTCAGATACTCGCAGTCCAGCTCCGTTTGCTTCAGCTTTGTCCTGTGATGTCAAAAAAAGAATGATGAGTCTAGGGCATTTGGATCTTCACATTAGCTTAAATTATGGAAGATTGAAGTGGCCCTCAAGAGAAAAAGGTGTGCCACTATATTACTACCTAGCTCTTCTGTTCTGAAACCAGACCTCCACTTGACGTGGTCGAAGATTGAGCCTCTTGGCTAGATCACTCTTCTGCTTCTGCGCCAAACAATATTGATCAAAACTCAGTATAATAGAGCTGTTTTCCCTCAAAATCGCTATTAAGCAACACATTACCCATCCCAGGTGTATCGTGAAAGAACAAAAAATTGATGTCCTCGATAGTTACCGATCTCAACCTTTTCACCAGTTGATTTCCAAAACTATTTTTTAGCTTAAACCCTCTGTATAGTTTGTTAGAATAAGAAACTTCGTTTCTCCATAAACGATTATGTGCCTGCATGCATATATATGCTCATGCACCGCGAGTGCATGCCCTTAATTGTTACAGAACATCCAATCAAGGACCATTCTACATGAATTCAGTTTCCAAGGGCTATATCTCTACTCTGAAGTTGAACTTTTGCAATAAAAAAAGGGAAAGAGATTATGGTTTCTTGGTGGCCATGAGACATTCATCCAGCAATTACAAAATAATCGCCATACACAGCTATTAATCCTTCTAGTACAAAAAAAAAGAGAGAATAGAATAAATACGAACAATCATTGGGTTATACTTTTTTTTTGCTGATTATGTTGCATCACCTCAAATCATTTTTGGTTTATAGCTTTGGATCAAGAATTGTCACGTACAACTTTTTAGAGAAACAGAAACACACACATGCATGGTACCCTTTTTAGAAATCTTAACATGTCAAGGATATCATCAAAACTGTAAGGTACCATGTCCTTACATAGGATAGGACATGCAAGTACTGTTCCACAGATACAGGGAAATATAATAAGCACAACAGGATAGGACACATACTGGGGTCAGTGTGCTGTGCTCCTTGAAGCTATCTTCCAGGAACGCAGACTGCTCCTTGGACAACCTCAGCTTCTTCCTTGCTCCCCCGCCAACCCCACTATTCTCCTCATCCTCTGCAGCTTCCTGATCAGCTGCCCGCCGAACGGGAGCCTCCATAGGCAAGCGTGAAGTTGACAAAGATCTTCCTTGTACTGTGTCTCCATCCACCAGAACAGTGCTCACATCAAATCCTCGTCTGCACTCCTCTGAATTCACACTCCCTATACAGAAAAGGATTCATCACCATCCAAAGAACTTGCACGCTCTTAAGCTCTTATATACTTGACCACAACCTATTGTATACAGGTGCCGACCTACTTGGAAGGTAGAACCAATCAAACTAACATCTAGAGTGCACATATAATCTGTTGTGTACCTATTTCTGCTGAGGCAGGCAGCACTGGGCAGCTGAGGCTTAGCTCGACAGGTGATTCACTGCAAAAACGTGCTTCATCATCTTCTTCCTGATCCTGCACATCTTCTGATTGGGTGAGTATGTTCTGATTGTCTTGTTCAGTTCTTTTGGCAGTTCCGACGCCTAGCTCTAGCACAAGCTGATTGTCTTCTCCTTTGCCTGTGTGTGTAGGTGTCAGCACAGGCATGGAAGCGCCCTTTGCTGGAGCTGTTGAATCCCCTAGACTAAGCTCAAGCTCCATGTCACGAATAGGGAAGGGCAACATTAAACGAGCTAGGAAGCAACTAACAAGCACTATATATATATATATATATATTGCTGTAGGCTAGTCATAGGGTTGACCGAAACATAAACTTCACAGTACCAAGTATGTTTAGAATAAGATAATAGATTGCATTACTAAATGTTTCATAGGGAGCAGTCGGGCTAATCATTGTTGGGACTAAAGTTTTATGTACCATTAACCTTTCCATTTGTTTAAGGTTCTTATAAGGAAGAATGCGCAAGGCTGCTTACAAAGAGGATTTCCCAAGTGTACTTTCTATACGTGAATTATCCCACGAAAATTCTCGCTGCACGCTACTTAATTGAGCATGTAAATGATATTCCATATGGCTCTTAAAAACGGAGCCTACTGTAAATGCACCAACATGAGCTCTAAAGTGTTCTTTGTTACTGAGTGGGGTCTGGCCCACTATTGCTTTTTTCTACCTTAATGAAATGACATGCAGTTCTCCTGCATGGTTTGAGGAGGGGGGGGATCTCTTACAGGCATATGAATGTTTTTTCTTTTATCATTTGACTACATTAGGCAACCAGAAAACCTGTATTTTTTTCCCTTAGCGATAGGGGCATCAACATCTAACTTATCTAACACATTCTTAACATCTCTAATGAGCTTCAAAGAACCATGGCAACTCATTAAATATGAAGACTGACATTGAAGAAATATATGATAAAAAAAGTAGCACAACAGCTTATAATCAGAAAACAAGGGAGGAATGTGCACGTTATATGATATCTGGACTAGCAAGCACACCTTCAAATGAAGTCAGTTCTCCAATGAACATAACACTAAACTAACGAGATATCATTTTTTGCATTTATTGTAAGCACCACGGTGCATTCAAACACAATTGAAAACATACCACAATTTGAAAGAAATAATGCATTTTTAAATTTAAGATCTTAAATAATTAACCATCCACTCATCCATTCCAATCGAATTATGCCACTATGGTACACATGCTGGTTGAGTTGTTTCTCATGAATCTCATCTCAATCTACTGCGACACTGATTATGTACTCACAGTCAGAGGCGACGGTGTGCTCTGTGGCTTGGTGCGTGGACCGGGCCTGTGGAACGGGGTGATGTCTGATGTCGTACATGGGCTCTCTGGTCCGCTCTCGGGCCTTTGGAAGGACAATAATAGAATAGCCTAGGCCTCTGGGCCTGATGGACTTGCTCTACTACGTGCGCAATTAGCAGCTTGAGCAGCCCTGGGTTGTAGTGATGAAT
>OAMR01000961.1:147871-194673 GCA_900205405.1 Echinochloa crus-galli
TAGGGAGCAATCTTAGCTTGAGCTAGCTGAGCTTAATGTATAAAGCCTTCAGATGATTCTCGGTAGCTTTAGGCTTCTGGAAAATAGCTTCCTTTGGCCCAAAATCAAGATGAGCAATGTCCTCCTCTGATAACATGTAACCATCCATAGACATATGAATCACATTAAGTTCAAGATCCATGCGTTCAGGAGAAGAACCATAATCAACAAGCTCTTCATCGTCCTCTGGAGCGGAAACCGATGATAACTTGTCGTCACAAACCATAGGAGCGGGAGAAGAAAAACCGGGCGGTGCATCGGCCGAAGCGGTCTGACCGCTTTCAGAAACCGGTCTGACCGGTTTAACCGGTCTGACCGACTCTCCAACCGGTCTGACCGGTTCTGACTGAGAGCTGGTCTTGACTATCCACTTCTTCCCCTGTGGGATCATGGGCCTGTATTTGTTGAATGCCTCGTCTCTCTGCTTTTCTAGCTCCTTCTCTTTCATCTCCGGAAACCTCAATCGTAAGCTTCCTTCTTTGAGTATGAGATAAACCGGGAGGACACCATCTTGGCAAGAAGTACTTGGAGTTAGAACTACTTCCATTAGCCCCGTGATCATTAAGAGAAACAGATCCTTTCTGAATAGGTGTCTCGACCTTATTGTCTACGTCAATCGGTCTTTTGCCACCGTCTCCAAGGGGAACGTTCATCGACCCAATTTGAATAACATCTTGATGTGTAGTCCTCTCTGGGTCAGCATTCATCTTCTGTACCTCCTCTTTCTGTTTTGGCTTGTAAACTTGCTTCGCAGGAGATGATGGCGATTTCCTAGGGAAACCGGTCTGACCGGTTTGTGAAACCGGTCTGACCAGTTGGGTCTGGTGACCCTGACCAGATTGGCGAGGTGCCAAATGGTTCTGTCCAGGCCTTGAAATCCTGTCCAATGCTGGCCTTCGTGGTCCTCCCCATCCAGATTGGAAAGGTTGCTGATATGGGACCCACATCACTCCATTGTTATCATAAATTGGATGCGGTGGATATGAATTTGAAGCCTCCCATTGCGGAATAAAACTCTTCTTTGGTTGAAAAGATTCTTCTTGGCGCGGAGAAGGCGTCCTCATCTTCTTTTTTACGGGCCGATCGCTTGTAACGGCCTTTTGTTTGGAGTACTTGTCAAATAGCATATCAAAAGTGACCTTTGGCTTAATAGTACTCCCCTTGTTCTTTGCAATGTTGAGTTTCCAGCTTCCAATCTCCGGACGGCTTGGTTTAATCATCCTTGGATGACCTTTGGGAAAACCGGTCTGACCGCTTTCCTCAACCGGTCTGACCGGTTTGGCCTGAACAGGCTCAAACGGTCTTTGCTCGGTGGGAACGGTTGACCCTTGCCCCTCATGTCCAGAGGCTCTCACAGTAACCTTGAATGTCTCCTTGCCATATGGAGCTTTCTCTTATGCAACTTCTCTAACATGGGAGATCAATCAAAGCAAGCACCCTTTGGTTGACCATGCACGCTGCCGCACACACACGTGCACGTCAATTCTCATGAAGCTACTACGCTAGAGCATTTCTTTTTAAAGGCAGAGCTTCGTGGAATTATGATTCTCTATCAATTTTTTTAAAGTGATTATATGGCTGCAAATAATTTTCTGACGTAAACTCTTAAAATAAACGAAAACCACTTTACAGAATTAGAATGAGCTACTTTTTTTCCAGTTCTAGACAGTCTTCTTTAAGCAAATATCAGCAAGGTCCATATCAGTGATTGACAAATTGAAACAACGGTTTTTAGTTTCTTTAAATCTCTTAATGTAAGCAGAAACAGTTTCATCTCTACTTTGTCTAACCGATGTCAAATCTGTCAGTTTCAATTGCAAGCTCCCACTATAAAAGTGATCATGAAATTTACGCTCTAACATATCCCAAGATATAATAGAACCAGGAGCAAGCGAAGAAAACCAAGCGAAAGCGGTAGCAGTTAAAGATAAAGAGAATAAACGCACTTTAAGAGCATTATAAGCACCCGCTTCTCCTAGTTGAGCTATGTATTGAGTAATATGTTCCCACGTGGTTCGGTCATCATCTCCACTAAATTTAATCAAATCAGGCATACGCCAACCACGTGGAAGAGGAAAATTATCAAACTCAGCATCATATGGTTTTTGATACAAATTTGTGTTACCGATATCAATACCAAGTTTAGTTTTCACCACGTTAGCCAAATCTTCTCTAAATTTGTTAAATTCAGCCCAATTAGAATCTGGATTTTGTGGTTGTGCACTCTCTAAATTCATCTTATTTAAGTAGGGAGCAATCTTAGCTTGAGCTAGCCTATAACTTTCATATACATCATCAGGTATAACGTTTCCTTGAACAGATGTGTTAACCATTGTACTAAACTGAGGCTTAGCAGTACCCAAAGTATTAGTGTGAGCATACATCATTGGATCAGGCATGACAGAAAGCGGTGAAGGTTGCTCAGGCAATAATTCAAGCGCGCTGGTCAGACCGGTCAGACCGGTTCCCTGATCCGGTCTGACCGGTTTGGCCACGAGTGGCCCAGTCGGTTGGAACGACATGGATTGACCAACGGCCGGCAAAATCAGGTGGCATACCATACATGTAATTTTGAATATTAGCATTAGGTATGCGTGACAAGCTAGGAAAAGCTACCCCACTAGTATTTACTTTAGGAACGCTACTACTAGTTTCATTATTGTTAAAGCAAGCAGCAGTCCTATCTTTTTCAAGATCCTCTAATCGTTCTAAACGAGCAATATATGAGGCAAGCAATTCATCACCTTCTACACTATTCTGAGGAGCTGTAGTGGAAGGAGCTTTTGGGTTTTTACTTACAGTGGGTATTACCTCAACTTGATTGTCGTTTAACTTGATCGCTGGCAGCTGAAACTCTTTCAATCTTGCTACCTTGCCATGACGATCCTTCTTGACGCCAGCCAAAAATTATACTTTCATGTATTCTTGCAGCGCCTCGAACTTCTTCTGCTCCTCCGGAGTGAGATCTTCCAAAGAAGTCGTGATGATGTTATCCATATCAAGATCACACCGAGATCCCATCTTGACCGGGGTTAGATCGAACGGTTTTGAAAACCAGATCTTCTAATGTCCCCAGCGGAGTCGCCAAAAGTGTGTTGACGCTTTTTCCGACCAACACACACGAGCGCCGGATCGCGCAGCACCAGAAACTTGCACTCGCCGCAGCCACGGCCCAAACCGGTCACACCGGTTTGAGGATCCGGTCAGACCGGATTCGTCGGGGCTCCGGGAAAAACCTAGAATCACCACCTCGGGAGTGACCCCGTCGGAGATGGCACGCGGTTGCTCTGAGATCGGTCAGGACACTCAGAGCCTCCTTGATCGCTGTCGAGACAAAACAAGGAAAGCAAAGGGGTTGGAAAAGTAAGGGTTTGGAGATAAAAAGTAGAAAAAGTATAGTTGATCGATTGGATGATAGGTCTCAATCGGCCACGGCCCTTTATATTTATAGGGTGGGGAGGTCTTGCCCCGCAAGGAATCCTTTTACAATTTAGAAAACGACTAGGACTCCTAATCCATGTTATTTGAACCGGACCGGACCGGCGGTCCAGCCGGAAAAACCGGAAACCAAAGCCTCCGCCGGTCCGGTTCGAGTAAAAGATCGCCTGTGCAATCAGACCGGGAATATTCCATCGAACCGCCGGTTTTTTTCTTAAACCGAACATAAAACCGCCATCTGAACCGCTTCGGACCGGCTGACGTGAAGCGCCTGGGCGGAAAAAGAAGACTGCGGGCGCCAAATTCTCCAAAATGAGGGGTGGGAGGGATTCGAACCCGCGCCGCCAGCGTTCCCACGTGGCTGGGCTACCACCAGACCTTGCTTGTGTTGGTGAAATATAGGAAACATGTATTCTAATTGAACCGTGTTGAACCGGCGGTCTAACCGATTTGAACCAATGAACCATCGAACCGAAGGCTTGAGCGGTTCGATCACCGGTCCGGTTCAAATAACTAGGCTCCTAATTCTACTCTAGCTCGAAGTAAACCGGTCAGACCGGATAGAGAAACCGGTCAGACCGGTTTAGCCGTTGCCAGATCGGCTACAGAGAAACCGGTCTGACCGCTTTCTGGAACCGGTCTGACCGGTTGCCCTCGACCTGATAGGCAACTGCCAATTTTGGGTGCGAACACATAGGTTGGCTAATAAAGTTAAAAAGGCATATACGAAAGATGAAGAATACTCCCTCCGTCCCAAAATATAAGCATTTCTCGATTTCTGCGCATCATGTTTGATAGCTCGTCTTATTCAAAAAATTTATAAAAATATAAAAATAATTATGATATGCTTAAAATATATACAATGATAAAACATGTCATAACAAAAAAATTAATATTTTCATAAATTTTTTGAATAAGACGAGCGGTCAAACGTTGACAGAAAAAGTCAACGAATGCTTATATTTTGGGACAGAGGGAGTACTTGAAAACTCTATCAAAGCTAGTATGTTCGTCTCCAGCTCTACATCAATAATGGAATGTAAACCTGTAATAAGCCTGTAACAGGGTCATGCTGATGTGCAGCTTCAAGCAAGAGCAGTAGGTGCAGCCGTGTATTTGGGTGTGGCGTGGCCGGCTGGCCGCCCACCGCCGGCAATGTTTATTGTGGGCTTGTGGCGTGCTCGCGTTGGAAGCTGCCATATGCTTACCTGCTAATTTTTGCCCGGCATGTAGAAGCATATGCAGACACGGTCACAAACCACACTCCTCGGTTTAATTGGTGGCTAGATCAATCTACAATCATTTACGCTTCTGCCGTCGACGTTCCAATTCGGCCGATCTGTTTTGTTTTGTCATGTCGCGTCCATCTCGATCTTCCAACGGTAAAGGCACGCGATTCCATTAAGAGAGACTAAGAGGGTTGCTATTTATGGTAAAGGCACGCGATTCCATCAAGAGAGACTAAGAGGGTTACTATTTGGATTTAACGTGCCAACATAATACCATCGGATTTATTGTGAAAATCACTTACTCACTCCTCCAAATTAAGGTTTTATTTTAGCCTTGTATTAAGTAAACGTTTTTCATGACGCTCGCTACGCTCCTTTACATGCAACTTCTACCACATTCTGCATATAAACATGTTTTCATGACCCAATACTATCAAAAACATGTTTCGTGAAAAATCCAACTAGAGTAGTTTGATGTGGTAGAAGTTGTTTTATAAATTTAGTTAAAATTGACTTAGAACATGCCCGCAAAAAAAATTGACTTAGAACAAAACTAAAAATGAACTATAATGTGAAACACAAAAAGCATATACCATAGTATTTTCTTTTTTAGATAATGGATATGATTATCCGGCCTTGACTAAGATGGCTACAGCCCAAAGGAATTACAAAAATGCAGCACTTCCGTCTGCAATCACGACTAGTATCACAGCGTTTCCCACACCATACAGATTAAAAGAAATTTAGTACAAAATTCTATTACTAAATCTCCACCCATGATGTGAAAAAACACGCATAGCCAGCGTCTCCAACGCTTGGCAAACATCCTTTATTGCTTCCCTGTCTTCTTCAAGCCGATGAAGCTGTGCCCAAAAGCGGAGACAATATGTGCCCCGAAACAGTACCTGCAAATAAGTTTTTTGTGGAGAGTTGTTAAAAACCAAATCATTCTTACTCAGCCAAAGTGCCCAACATAGTGCAGAGGCCCCGACTAACATCTGGTTTTTTATCTTCTTACTTAAACCCTCTAGCCAATTAGTAAATAGGTCATCTACACTAATAGGCTTTGGACGATCTAAAACTATCTGAACAGCCCGCCATAAAAAATTAGCCATATGGCAATCAAAAAAGAGATGTTGTATTGTCTCCTCTTTGGCACAAAACGAACATAGCTTATTTCCATCCCAGTTCCTTCTAGCTAAGTTATCTTTTGTAAGAGTAACCCCTCTCTTTAGGTACCATAAGAAAACTTTAATCTTAAGCCGGACCTTTAATTTTCATAGGCGCTTGCAACCTATATTGCCGCTATTAATCATAGCCAAGTACATTGATTTGACAGAAAATACGCCTGACTGTGTGAGGTTCCACCGAAAGGCATCTCTGCGATCATTTAGCTGTACATGACATATTGAGCGAACCAGGTTGTGCCACAAGTTTAAATTCTGACCTACTAACGCTCTTCTAAAAGACACGTTAAGAGGGACTCTAGAAAAAACTGAGGCCATCGTATCACTCTTTTTCCTGGCAATCTGGTACAGGGAAGGATATTGCTGTTGCAAGGTAAAATTTCCCAACCACTTGTCCTCCCAAAACCTGATTTGATTGCCATCATTCAATTGGAAGGAGCCAAAAGTAGTAAAGGTTTGTTTGACCTTCAACAGACCTGACCAAAAGTGTGAATCCCCCGTACTCTCTATATTTGGGTGAATGTTTTGGAACGTACATACTTATTTTTTAATAATTCTTGCCACAATCCATCTCCATTTATCAAATTAAACCACCATTTACTCAACAGAAGATTCTGTATTTCTAAATTTTTAATTCCTAAACCACCCACCTCTTTTGGTTGACATAGAATTTCCCATTTTACCAGTCTGTACTTCCTCTTATGACCATCAGACTGCCAAAAAAACCTGGATCTGTAATAGTCTAACTTTTCCAGGACACCTTTCGGAATCTCAAAGAACGAAAGAATAAACACCGCCAAACTAGTTAGAACTGAATTGATTAATACTAATCTTCCTCCAACTGACATGTGTTTTCCTTTCCAGCTAGCTAATTTCCGTTCAAATTTCTCCTCTATGATTTTCCAATCTGAGTTGTTTAGTTTTCTATAATGCATCAGAATGCCAAGATATCTAAAAGGATAAGACCCAATTTGGCAACCGAACAACTCAGCGTATTGTTGTTCACAATCCTTTGCCTGACCAAAGCAGAATAGTTCACTTTTATGGAAGTTAATTTTTAGCCCCGATAATTGTTCAAACGCACACAACAACAACTTCATATTCGTAGCTTTGACAATATCGTGGTCTAGAAATAAAATGGTGTCATCCGCATATTGTAAGATAGATAAACCTCCATCAACAAGATGCGGTACAACCCCAGAAATTTGATCTTCCGCCTTAGCTCTGTTAATAATGATGGCTAATATATCCACCATTATATTAAACAGGATCGGTGACAAAGGACCACCTCGTCTCAAGCCTTTCCATGTCTGAAAATTTTTCCCAACCTGTTCGTTTATCTTAATTCCTACGTGTCCCTTCTGAGTAAACGCCTCTATCCATTGTCTCCATTTATCTGATAAACCTTTCATTCTCATTGTTTGTTGTACAAACGACCACCTGACTTTGTCATATGCCTTCTCAAAGTCGATTTTAAAGATCACCCCACTCTGATTCTTCCTATGCATCTCGTGAATCGTCTCATGAAGGACTACGACCCCCCTCCATGATATTCCTCCCAGGCAAGAATGCAGTCTGAGTAGGACTAACTACTTTCTGAGCTACCGCTGAAATCCTATTTGTAGCCACTTTTGTAAAGATCTTGAAGCTCACGTTAAGCAAACAAATGGGTCTGTATTGCTGAATTTTCGAGGCTTCTTTACACTTTGGTAGCAGTATAATAGTACCAAAATTCCGACTGTAAATAGGCAAATTTCCATTATAAAATTCATGAAACAAACTCATCAAGTCATCTTTTATAAAGTCCCAGGACGCCTGATAGAATTCTATCGGGAAACCATCAGGCCCGGGGGCTTTGTTATGTTCCATTTGGAATATTGCCTCTTTAACTTCTTGTTCAGAGAACGTCGAGGTGAGGGTCTCATTCTCCACAGGAGATACTTGAGGAATATCCTCTATTCTGGTCTCATCTAACTGGAAATCGTTATTCTTCGGAGGACCGAATAAAACTTTATAATAAGTGGTGATATAATTTTTCAACTCATCATCCCCACTAATCACTCTATCACCATCCTGCAACTGATAAATTCTAGTTTTGCGATGTCTGCCATTCGCTACTAATTGGAAATACTTGGTGTTACTATCTCCTTCCAAAAGCTCTTTCACCTTTGCCCGTTGATACCACTTGACCTCCTCCTCCCTCAATAAGGCTGCAAGCCTATTGTGAAGGCAAGTTTTTAGATCAGTCTCCTGGGCAGATAGGAGACATGATTCTGCTTTTTTGTCCAATGCATCAAGTTAGTCTAGTAATTGCTTCTTTTTTTTGTACTGTCCACTTGTATTTTTGGCCCAACCCCTCAAGTGTTGCCGTACTTTTATGATTTTTGATTGCCATCTTGCCATGGGAGTATCACCCCCATTCTCATTAGTCCATAACTCCTTCACCATATCTATAAAGCCATCCCGAAGAAGCCATCCCAGCTCAAATTTAAAAGCAGGTTGGCTAATATCCGGTGATTCTCCAGTATGTAGGAGCAATGGAGTATGATCAAAAATATCACGGCTGAGTGCTATGACTGTGGATAGAGGAAATTTTTGTTTCCACTCCATAGACATCAACACTCGATCTAGTTTCTCATAAGTCGGATTCTGTAATGAATTAGCCCAGGTATATTGTCGACCCGACATCTCTAGCTCCCGTAAATCTAGACCATCAATTACGGCATTAAATAAAAATGGCCAACGATGATCAAAATTTTCTTTATTTTTCTCATCAACTCTGCGTAGGATATTAAAGTCACCTCCTATGAGGAGAGGAAGACTCTCATGACTACACAACTGACAAGCTAAGGCGGTGGAGATCCCTGGCGCCCGAATTGCTAGGGGGTACCCCCCTGGTCCCTTGGCGGCTACTCCAGCCCCAACCGTCCTATGCAACTATAAATAGGACCCCATACCCCCTCTTGTAACACACACCAAGCCAAGGAGCTCATTTCCACTTTCATTCTAGTAGAGTTAGGATAGTTTAGTTGGGAGTTAGAGTTGAGTCGAGCTTTGCCTCGGAGGTTCCGGAGTCGTCTTCAGAAGCTCTGGTATAAGCTCTTGTATCTTTTACCTTTTCCTTTTGCAAGACTTTGAGTTATCAATATAGTTATCTTTATCACTTTGCCTTTGTCATTTATATCTTGCTTCTACTTTATCCTAGTTGCAACTATATCTTGTTTAGACTATAGTCAGTTATAGTTCTAGTGCTTGTAGTCTTGTTTAAGTCTTTGTCTTGGCTGGTTCTTCGATCTTGCTTGATACTGGAGGTGAATTGTCACCAAGAGTATTGACAAGGTTGCTTGCTCTTGCTAGCAGAGTAAGTAGTCGTTGCCTAGTGTAGGAGTGGTTCCTAGACTAGTCGGTGGCCTTAGTTTATTCCCGTCGCAACGGAGGTGGTAGCCGGGAGGTGGTGACAGCCCTTTCGGTCTTCGTAGCCCATCACATTAGTTCCGGTCCGTAGGATCCCCCAGTGTGGAGTTGGTGGAACCCCTTCTCATCCCTTTCTGCGTGTCATAGGTTCCATTGTCCCGAAGCTAAGATAATAGGTTATCCCAGATCTACTAGTGCTGGCTCTATAGCCACTGTATCTCTAAGCTAGAGTGACATAGGTAGATAAAGTATCCAGGAGTCCTCTATCTCTTCTTCTTGTCCTCCCAGCTATCTATACCTTCTCTCCCTTACCTGAGTATCCCTTGAGCTGTGTGTCCGGTATATCCACTCCTAACCAATACCGTTATCCCCTGTCTTGTTTAGTCGTGTGCCCCTCTCTGATAGTCTCGAATATCTGTTCACTAGTATTCTTGCCAAAGCTTCCCTGCGGAAATATAAATTACGATACCTCGGGATACTCCCAGGTGAAGTGCTATAGCGGTAATTCTGTGCGCTTGCAGAATATTCACATATTTTACTAGCTAATTCTGTCAAAAAACTCTCTTTAAATTCATTCTGGGCTGGACCGTAAACTACTATAAGTGCCCACTTGAAGCTATCATTCTTATTACACAAGTGGAATTTCACATAATAGTCACCTTAGTCTATTGCTCCAATATAAAACACGTCCAGGTCAATACCCAACAGTATTCCACCAGAGCGGCCTTGCGGTTCTTTACAATGCCAAATGTAGTTTTTCCCACCACACAGATTTCTCAGGAAAGGATCGGAAAAACTCCTCCTCCCTGTTTCCGAAATGGTGATAAAACTTAAGTTTTGTTCTTTAGTTAACTCCGAAAGGAAATGGTGTTTCTTTGGGTCCTTGAACCCATTACTATTCCAAAAAACTCCTTTCATAATGACACTCTTCTCGATTTCTTTTTTTTCTTTTTTGATGGAGGTGTATTTTTATTTAATGTATAGAGCTTGACATATATAGGTGATTGTAGTTGCTATGTATAGCTGATTGATTTGTACTAGGATAGTTTCCTTGTAATACAAGCTATATTGGCTATATATATGAAAGGCTCACCCCCCTGATTGGGTGTGGTGTTTTCCCCAAATCCTATCTCACCATAGTATTTTCTTAGTCTTATTAATCACTATCATACGGGAAAATAGCCTAATTCCCTCTATATCTGCCTTCTGCTTTCCACTTCTCTCTCCAATGTCGGCTTCTTCTTTTTGGCACCGAACATCGGCCACTTAGGAGGCAGCGACAACGTTTATGGCCATGGTGTTACCGGATATTTCAACCTATATATTATCATGTCTTATTTTTTCCCGTTGTTTTAGTCTATTTTCATCTCTAATTACGTTTTGATTTTTCACGACAATTATGCAGTGTTTTGACATTTTTATCCATGTGAATTGTCCACTTTGAAATTTTCGTGGGATTTGGACCGACTCGGTTGTCTATAGGTGGACCGGCCCGGAAATTGCCAATATTTTCATGACCAGTATTTTAGGGCTCACAACAATGAGTTTGCGTGCTTAGGGCAACTCCAGCCGAACTCTTTTCTGGACCCCTACCTCATCTATGAGAGCTAAAACGCAAAAAGCATGCTCCAACCGGTATCTCATCCCACCCCCGAGCGATGAGGCGACCTCATTTTCTCCCCCTCGACTCTCACTTGTGGGAGCTCCTCTCTTCGTCTCTTATCTGACTGTTGGCGGTCGTTACAACCCAATTTCGACCACCAATACTCGGAAATAAATGAGGCTTTATGCAACATTTCATGTACTTAGGTTTCATTTCTAATAAAGTTCCACGAGTTTTGGTGAGTGTCGCTTGTGCAGGTACAACTACAACAAATACGCGCAATTGGGGCCAAAAATGACCGAATCGGCCGAACGACTCCGTTCGGCCGGTTACCCCCCTTAGCCGAGCAGGCCACCGGGAGCCGTCCACGTCAACAATAACCGAACAACCACATCACACGCCACATGGACGACCGCCAACTCATCCTGGAGCACCGCCACATCACTCAGGGCCTGATCAACACGAACCCAGCACCAAAGGCCGGCCCAGGAGAGATCCAGAGCTGAAGGCGGTGCAGGGGGCGGGCCTGGACCTCCGGCCCAGTTCGGCCGAACTAGGCGGTTCGGCCGAACCGCCCCCAGCAGCCAAACCGACCCCAGGAGATGCCCTGAGCCACAGGATGCAAGGCAGTGCAGATGGACGGTTCGGCCGAACTGGTCAATTCGGCCGAACCGACCTCTGGCGCCCGAAGTCCCAGGGGGTACCCCTGGCTCCCTTGACGGTTACTCTATCCAACAGTCATTGGGGACTATAAATAGAGGGTCACTTTCACTTGTAAACACACACCAAGCCAAGGAGCTCATTTCCACTTTCATTCTAGTAGAATTAGGATAGTTTAGTTGGGAGTTAGAGTTGAGTCGAGCTGTGCCTCGAAGGTTCCGGAGTCATCTTCAGAAGCCTGAACCGCTGAAACTCTGAAAGCCTGAAGGCTCTTCAAAGTTCTGGTTCCTGTAGGGCTCCAGATATTGCTCTCAATTTCTCCTAATTGCCTCCCCAAATAAAGAGAGGAAAGAAAATTCCATATATCTTGTTTAGACTATAGTTAGTTATAGTTCTAGTGCTTGTAGTCTTGTTTAAGTCTTTGTCTTGGCTGGTTCTTCGATCTTGCTTGATACTGGAGGTGAATTGTCACCAAGAGTATTGACAAGGTTTTTGCTCTTGCTAGCAGAGTAAGTAGTTGTTGACTAGTGTAGGAGTGGTTCCTAGACTAGCCAGTAACTAGTATTCTTGCCAAAGCTTCCCTGCAGAAATATAAATTATGATACCTCGGGATACTCCCAGGTGAAGTGCTACATCGGTGATTCTGTGCGCTTGCAGAATATTTACATATTTTACTAAGTCATAAGGAAAACCACTGAAACACTCTTACCCCAGTAACAGGATTCTCAATTCTGATATTGGTTCTTAAGAAGTGCCAACACCGGCAACGATGCCAATGACCGACCTTCTCGCGCCTGCACGGAGCTTTCCCCGCGCAATCCAGGGAGCTTCCCCTTCGCTAGGTATGTCAATTTCTCATCTCCGGCGATGACGCCATGGGGGCCGGTGGTAGAGGCCGAGGGAGCCGCGGCGACTCAGCCAGCGCCGGCGTCCGAGGGGCGCCGGCGGTGACCCCATGCCCGCGCCTCAGGCCTCGGCCACGTGGCCGCGGAGCTCCCCGCGAGCACGGGAGAGGGGGCCGCGGCGCTCCGCCTCACGGCCGCGCGTCAGGTGGGGCGGCGCTGTAGGTCGCGCCCGTGGGGGGCGCGCGTCAGGTGGGGCGGCACTGTGGGCCGCGCTCGTGGAGGGCTAGAGTGGAGAAGAATGGAGATGGAGGTAGGAGGTCTGTGGAGGAAGAGGAGAGCATGGAGATAGAGAGCAGAGTGGAGACGGAGATGGAGAGCGTGCAAGCAGAGGGAGAGAACAACGAGCGATTTTGATGCAAAGTAATTCTAACTTTGTTCATGCTCAATTGCAGGAGGTCAAAGCTGGGTGGAACTGGTGGAGAACAATATTACAAACAACGAGCGATTCAGATGAGGTCAATTAAAAATTTATTGGCATTAATAATAATTAAAGAAAATAATCGTACCATAAACAATATCTATCCAAAATATGGTTATTTGGAACATTATCGTTACAAATATAACATTTATTTAGGTATAATATGATTTGTTTGGTAGTTACATCATATTGATAAAAAAAATGGATGAATGAAATATAGGAGACAATATGAGAGTTCGGTTGGAGTTTATGAGCAAGTAGGGGGCTTATATGAAGATGAGAGGTCCTCGTGTGGGGATATGAGGGCTCAAATTTGAGAGCTCGGTTGGAGTTGCCCTTATGTTCATAGGGTACTCATATGAGTAGAGTTTGCGTGCTTGTGTTTATAGGGGTTTGTGTGTGTATTATGAGCGTTTGCGTTTGTGTCGGCCTTAAGAAAAAAAAGCATCCAAAAAAGCTCAAATGATCGAATCCAGATGTTTTAATTTCAGTCTTAGGAGTATTTTTTTTATCCTGGAATGGTTCTAAACTTAGGAGATTGCGGCGAAATTTCACCAAAATATATCTTGTTTCTGCCGTCCTTGCCGTGTCCGAAGTTTTGGCAGCGCCTGCGGTGGAAGCACGCAAGGAAATTGCATTGCTCGACCGCCATAGGCCGGTCGCTGCATCCGTGACAGATGGGAGCGGACAGGGAGCAAATGCAAATTACGCTAGCTGTCTACATATACCTTCTGCACAGCTGCCTCTGAAACTACAAATACAGCCGAGGACCATGTAAAACCTCGTGTCCGTGCTCGTGAGAGAGGGTGCCAAAAGAGAGCGGCATATACAGAGATGGCCTTGTCGCGGACGGCGTGGGTCGCCGGCGGCCTCGCGGCGCGGCTGCTGACGATGGCCGCCCTCGCCATGTCGGTGCGCTTCATGTACGCCAACTACACCAACCTCGACTACGGCTACAGGGACAACTACAACAAGCTCCATAGCTACACGTACGCGGTCGTGGCGGCGGCGGTCGGGATGGCCGGCGGCGTGCTGCAGATCCCCGTCTCCGTCTACCTCCTCTGCAGGAGCAAGCGGATGGTGCCCAGCGTCCTCGTCCTCGACGTCAGCATGTACGCGGACATGGCGGTCTGCCTCGTGCTGGCGAGCGGCGTCGGCGCGGGGTTCGGCGCCACCAACGACATCCTGCAGTACATGGACCACGGGGTGGACTGGGACCGCGACACCAACGGCACCAGGGGTGACCTCACGGACTACTTCCACAGGGCCACCGTCGCCATCGTCTTCCTCCTCGTCGGCATGGTCCTGTCCGTGTGCGCCGCCGTCGTCTCCGCCAGGCTCCGGGCCAGAGCAGGCGACGATTCGGCAGACGTCTGACGAGAACCAGCTTGACACCAAAAGCATGCAGTTCCAGATTCCATTTCGATCAGGGATAGTATGTTTCGCATTCATTTGTTTGGAGGGTTGTTGTTGCTGGTCTTCTTATACAAAATCATCTGGCCATGTTTTAGTTCGAAAGATACAATTTGAAAGGAGGGATATAGGATTGAGGATTGCCAGGCCTCAGGATCTTGTTAGAATTAATTCATAAAACTCAAGATCTTGACTAGCCTAAGCACATAAGAAATGCATAGTAATTAAAGAATTAGTATCGGTAACAGCTCTGATGATATACAGAAAGCAGTGCATACTGCATACAAGTCAAAACAAAACAGAGATCTATAAACAACAATGCTCCAATATGACGAGGTCTTTTACAGTGCCACTTTTTGCTTCCTTCGAATTTTTTGTTTGTTGAGACTTGTGATGGTAAATGTTGTTTCTTTCTGATGTGCAAGTATATATGATGGGCTCCCCTGGTACAGTTCTCCCCAATTGATTCCGAATCTTGTCGACCCTGGCAGCAACTATTTTTGTTGATTTCTTGTGCTTCCTGTGGCATTCTCTACACTGCAATTTCCTTCAATTAAACGTCAATAGATGCTGAATCTTGTCGATTTCTGATGAAAACATCTTTTGATTGTCCAATTTCAGTCACTGATAGTGCATGTTATTTTTCTGCAGCTGCAGCTGCTAACAGAGTAACAGGAGCTGTCAAGAAGAGACCACAGCACACATGCTTTCAAAAATGAGTTCCTTAGCAACACTGTAAATAACCGCCCATTCAGGTCGTACTTGCAGCATTTTCATTGCATTTTAGTTGCACATATGGTGCCTAGTGCATGGACAGTAAATGTTGCCGTCGCTCAAGATCGAGAACATGACTCGGACTTAGTTTGGCGCAAAATTTATTTAGCGTTAGGCATGGATACATATTCTCCCCCTGCAGTCCTGGCTCAATCTCGATCTTTCTCTCTTACCAAAGTTTGGCCATGGTTACCAAATTTGGTGACCAGTTCACAACCACATTTTTGGCAACGCCAAGCTCCGGCAAGGTAAGGCGTGGCAAATTTGGTAGCAAAACTATACGCGAGTTCCGTTGCACACAAGAAAACGGCATGCCCCCGCCGGCGCCTCCGACGACTACAAATACGGCGCCCGCCATGGCGCCATGAAGTGTACAACAACCCCAGACGCACATCGTACACGCCTGCGTCGATCTCCGGGACGGGCATCGTAGTCTTCTTCGGCCGGACAGAGTATAGCTAGCAAGGTGAAGAGGATGAGGGCGCTGTCGGAGAAAACTTGGGTCGGCGTCGGCGTCGGCCTGCGGCTGCTCATGGCCGGCGCCCTCGCCGCCTCCGTGCAGCTCAAGTACGCCAACCACGCCGACGGCTTCTACGAGCTCCAAAGCTACACGTACGTGCATAGATACTGTATATCATAAATCTCTCAGCTAGCTAATGTTCCGCCAGATTCTGTTGATCCTGCATCTCCATGCATGTTCATGTTCATGTGTGTTGACTGACGATGATGCTGGTGAATTCATTCGATTCGACCAGGTACGCGGTCGTGACGGCGGGCGTCGGAGCGCTGGGCTTCGTGCTGCAGGCCCGTATTGGGCTAAAGAACTAGAATTGATCTAATCCAACTTGACACGGCCATATCTTGCGTCCGGTATCCCTGTTTAGTTCCCTTCAACTTCTCAAATTCTCTCTCCAAACTTCACTATTCACCTATCATATTAAATCTCTCTCCTCATGCATGGAGTACTAAACGTGGATAAATAAAAAAACTAGTTACATGGTTTTGATGTACACGACGAGACGAATCTTTTAAGCCTATTTACGTCATGGTAGGACAATATTTATCACAAACAAACGAAAAGTGCTACAGTGTCCGATGTGACTTTTTCACTTCACTTTTCACCTTTTTTCAGGAACTAAACACCCCCTAGTAAGATTTCATGTCATCACGAGGAAAGAATCGTGTGCTAATTTTTCATGTCATCAAGGGTATCTCGCTGAAGAATTTGACACCTCTCAAAAACAAAACCTATCCTTAAATTTTTGTGTATGATTCTACTTTATACATTTTTTGGAAGAACTTGTGGTTCATAATTATAGTCGGAATGTTTATATATTTCAAAAATGTTAATAAGGAGCGAACCGATTACTGACAGAGGCACACATCGAGCTATAGGAAGTGAAGGGAGGGCCTACCTACATAAACTACGACTTTATATGGTCATTTATTACAATTATTATTGGCAACTTAATTGTTCAAAGTGTTGCATATAGCACACGTTGTTATCATCAAATCAAGTTCACCATGATGCCTCGATAGTTTAGGGGTGTCCAAGGATAATTTCAACAGTTTGGGACGACAGAGTTACTAGTTTACTTTTTTTGTACATACAAAATCGTTAGGAATTAGAAGAAAAGAATTGGTTCCGAAGAGCGACCTAGGCCTTGTTTAGTTTCCAATTTAGGGAAGCCAAAGTTGGCATTTTACCATTAATGCGTCAATGTAGCTTTTCGTTTGTATTTGTGAATAATTATCCAAACATTTATTAATTAGGATCAAAATGTTCCTCTCGTAAAGTATAACAAAACTGTGCAATTAGTTTTTTATTTTATTTACATTTAGTACTCCATGCATGTGCCGATATTTTTAATTTGATGAGAATTTCTTTTTGTATAGTGAAATTTAGGGCTAAATTTGGGGAACTAAACAAGGCCCTATATATCTGTCCTCCAGGACCTCGTTTCTGTACTAACAGTTGTACCCTCAGCTTTCTGCACTCCAGGACCTCGTTTCTGCAGATGGACTAAAATGTCTGTTTAATACTACCTTCGTTCTAAATTATTATTCGTTGTTGACTTTTTCACGTAATGTTTGACCATTCGTCTACGTCACGCCGATTCAGATACGTGTATCGGTATCGGATACAGATACGCTAATACGATACGTCATTTTTAAATTAATCTGATACGTCGATACATTTAGAATTTAAATTTAATATATAAAATAAGTCTTAAATAGAATAATTTAATTTATAAAATAAGTTTTAAATAGTTGGATTGGTGTTGGAAGCATTTAGCACTTGCACATACACTGCTGGTACCTGTTGCTGCCATCTAATTAAAGGAAAAAAATCGATCTAAGAAAGTAGGGAGGAAGAGTAAGCGTAGTAGTACTGACTAAGTATCGGTGGTGTATCGTCGCCGTATCGCGTATCAGAAACGTCCGCGATACGCGATACGGCAGCAGACCGACGTATCGGCGTGGCATAGCCATTCGTCTTATTTAAAAAAAATTATAAGTGTCATTTTTTATTTGTGACTTACTTTATCATTGCATATACTTTAAATATGACTAATTTTTTCACGTATTTGAACAATTTTTGGATAAGACAATGATCAAACGTTATAAAAAAAAATTTAACAACGAATAGTAATTTGGAATGAAGGGGCGCGTATCATTTACCATGCCAAGGTTACGCGCGCGCACCGGAATATTTCGAGAGCACACATGTGCCTCCATCCAGACGCTCTTTCCGGCTTTCCCGGTGCCAGCCACTTCCACTTGGGCACTTGGCTGCGGCGGCCAGGTTTCTTCTGTCTGTTCGTCTGTAATAACATGGCTGCGGCGGTGCGGCGTGAGGTGCAGCGCTCTGATTTGTCCATGCAAAGTGACGCCCAACAAAGCGGCCAAGATGACAAACTTCACCCGTTCCGATCTCCACGTATCACGGAGAGATGGGATTAATGATTGATATATAAACTAGGAGACGGAGAGAGAAAACAAGTGATGAACAGATTCCTGCCCAGATAAGCCTCGGCTGGCACCTTCCTTTCTTCAGCCCAAGTTCATCACTCTCACATGATGACTACTTTAATTTCTACAGGCAATCACGATTCAATTATCACCAATGTGTCAGGTTACAAATAAGTGTTGTTTGGACATCAACATGGTCTCAAAAACATAATTTTGACCGCTAATTTTTGTTATAATATTCTTTTAGCAAAATTGTTATAACACATTGCTAACACATAATAACAAGAGTATATTGTTATGAAACTACTTTTGGATACAAAAATATAGGTCATCTTTTCAAATTTTCAAGTGTCCAAATTCAAAACATGAAAAGTGATTTGCAATCAAAATTATGATTGTTGACTTTGTGATCAAAAAGTATAAATTATTTCTAATTGGAGGGAGCAGTAACGCTAGGGTGAATGACTACCCCTTGGCCAAGTTATTTACTTATCTAGCAAGACGAGTATCCAAATCAAATGCTATGTTATTCTATTTTTTCTAAATCAAAATTTGGTCCTTTCTTAAGATTTGATTAACTATATGTGTTTATTCTGGTTTCCTATTTTTATATGGTATAGTTAATTATTTATGAATTTTTTACTTTATGTATTTTTCTTGATTTGAAAAAAAAACACCTTTGAAACCATCAAAGGACCAAACTTCATGGTTTTGATTGTTGAATGGCCATGAATATCGGGTTTTGTAGATAAAGGAATCAGACTTTTATGATAGTTGTAGTGCATAAATTGGACTTTTTCCTATTTTTATTAAGTATTCTTGCAATGATAGAAAATATAACTATGATCGCTTATGGGGGCTTGATGAATCTCATGTTTTTAATCAAATTTGTATAAACATTAATGAGAGTGGGGTATACAACTGTACACATGCTCAAAGTTTTTTTTAGACAAGGCTCAAAGTTGTGAGTGTACGCCCATATATGTGTAATTCTAAAGAAAACTAATTAAATACACAGAAGCTGTTGCATTAACACTATTGGATCTCACATGTATGTGGCGTGAAGCATGATGTATGTGGCGTGAAGCATGGGCGACCAAATGATTGCTGGTAGTAGCACCATGGCCATGGCTAGCTGTCGCAAGTCAAGGTACCTGCATCATGATTAACCTTCAATTTCTAGGAAGAATTGACACTTCGCGAAAAGCAAACCAATCATCATGGGGTTTCCAATTCCAATTCCTGCCAGTGCCATCTATGCATCCATGTGACTTTGAGATATAGGATAACCATCCATCACTCTGTTTGAGTTGATATTGTTCTGTCCATTTGTAATGCAAATTCCTCAAAAATATTTCGACAACGTCGTTGACACAACATGAGTACACGTGCGTCTTCTGCTCCCTCCTTCGAAAGTGACTGGTCGCGCGCGCCAGTACACATCAGCCCACTTGGTGGCGAGGCTAGGCTGAGCAATTAGAGATGGTGTGCCGACAGGCTAATAACTGGGATTATAGGAATCTTAAATATAACTATAAAATAGAGCCAGTGCTAAAGTGCTCAAAGCATTACTGATCTCACGTTTTTCTTTTTTGCAGGTAAATCTCGCGTTGTTATCTATACAAAACTGCCTAGGTCCCATAGTATTTGGGGATGATGTCGTCCTAGTTTCTTTCAATATTTCGTTTAATAAATCATTGGTATATATCAACCGATTTGATTTTACAGAACTGACTAGCGCTACTAGAAGACTGGAATTTGGGTTTGCTTCAGATCGATAGGGTGCAGTTTTGCTGTCAATACGGGAGAAGAGTGCCTGATCTAAATCATCTTCAACTCCATGAAGTAGACATGCATCGGCGTTCTTGGCCCATAACCAGCTGCAAGACACTGACATGTCACTCCTGTAACAGCAAGACAGCCTAGCCCGAGACTCATGTGTCCACGATCCATTCTCTGGTCAGTGGTCACCTTCTCTCTCTATGCATATATATCTCGGAGAGCAGAGACGAGAGAGACAGCAGTCGGAGCCCCAGGTTGAACGCGCCGCGCGCATCTCTCCCTGTCTCTCGGGCGGGGCGGGCACGGACAGAGCCACAGCCACCTCACCCCCACCACTTCGCTCGCCTTCTCTCCACTAGCTTCCCGCTCCCTCCCGACACCCAAGGCCCGCCACGAAAGCACCTCTCGATCGCGCGCGATGGCGGACGAGCCGCCGCCGTCGGCGTCGCTGCTCCCCAAGAAGTCCGCCGCGCGGTTCACGCGGTGCTCGTCGAGCGCGCACGACGAGCTCCGCAGCTTCCGCGCCTGCCTCGCCTGGCTCTGCGTCGACCACTCCCCCTCCGCGGGCCTCGCCGCCGCGGCCTCCTGGGCGGTCTTCCTCCTCCTCGCCGTCGCCGCGCCCGCCGCCGCCCGCCTCCTCCCCTCCTCCTCCTCCTCCGCGGGGCCCTTCGACGCGCAGGTCCAGGTCTCCCTCACCCTCGCCGCCTGGCTCGCCTACGCCTCCCTCCGCGCGCTCCTCCGCCGCGCGGGCGGGCTCCGCCGCCTGCTCTACCTCGACAGCCTCCGCCGCGACTCCGACGACGTGCAGGCGGGCTACGCCGCGCAGCTCGCGCGATCCTTCCGCGTCCTCGCCTGCTTCGTGCTCCCCTGCGCGCTCGCCGAGGCCGCCTACAAGGCCTACTGGTACCTCGCCGCCGCCGCGGTGTTCGCCGTGGTGGGCGGCGGCGGCGTGCGCGCTCGAGGTCGCCTCATGGGTCTACCGCGTCGCGCTCTTCTTCATGGTCTGCGTGCTCTTCCGGGTCATCTGCTACCTCCAGATCCTGCGGATGGTGGGGTTCGCGCGCGAGTTCGGGAGGTTCGCCGACGTGGCCACCGTGCTGCAGCACCACCGCCGGATCAAGGAGCAGCTCAGGAAGATCAGCCACCGCTACCGGAGGTTCATAGTCGGCAGCCTCGTGCTCGTCTCCGCCAGCCAGTTCGCCGCGCTGCTCGCCACCACCAGGCCGCACGCCGTCGTCAATCTCGACACCGCCGGCGAGCTCGCGGTCAGTAATTAAACCAAAACGCCCTATATTTCTCCGAATCTCTGTTTCTTCTTCAGGTTGATTGAATTCTACTCGATCTCTTGTATTTTTCGCAATCACGGATGCTCCATGGTATAACAATATAAAATTTAAATTCAAAGTTGACACAAAAGGAATGCAACTATCCCAACTTTTTACCAACCACAAAAGGGACTGCATCTAATTCGCACTTATCCAAACTAAGTGAGGAACGTGAACATGTGGCCAGTAATGCTCGAGAGATCATGCATGATTTAATCCTTTAAATGTATTGATCAAAGATGATAATTTTTTCTGAATAATTGTGGTACAGACTACACACAAGACAGTACAGAGATACAAATATTCTAATGCAAAATATACTGGAATTAGAATATTCAGGTAGAAACCAAAAATGCAAACTGGTACATGTACAACTTTGCATGTCCAGTTATGAAGTTCAAAATCTAGTCTGCCAAGTGCCAATACTAGTAATCTCAGTGGGTTTGGTACAAGGAGAAATGCCAAATCAGGTTGAGCGAGGACAGCTGTAAACGGAAAGTTCCAGAAAAAAAGCTTGCATGCCCCCGGAAGAACACAAATGTTCAGACACCATAGAAGAAGCTGCAAGCCCCGAAAGCAACACACGTGTTCAGACAGACACCATAGAAGGAGTAGCAAATAAATCAACCGATACCACTCATTGTCAGTCGTTTCCCCCAATTCCACATGGTCCACGGTCGGCAACAGCTAGATTCCCATCAGCATTGGAGTAGCTGGCTGTGTCTCTGTCTCATCTGAGGAGGTTGTGTAGGTAGATCTCAGTAGGTTGTGCAGGTAGATCTTCTCCGCACAATGTCGACAGATGAGGAATTACAGAAACTTTCAGTAGTGTGATATGAACTTCTTTTCATGGAAAACCTATGATCTTTTCTGCCCCAAATCATAAAAATCCGTAAATGGTAAACGGATGCTGAATACCTGACTACTTCTGCAGCTGTGCTCGATCAGCCTGGTGGCGGGGCTTCTGGTGTGCCTGCACAGCGCGGCGAAGATCACGCACAAGACGCAGGCGATGACGAGCGTGGCGGCGGCGTGGCACGCCGACGCCACCGTGCACGCCTTCGACAACGACCAGGAGAACCCGGACCCGGACCTGCCCCCCACCGCGGGCTACCTGGCGCCGGCCAACGCCTACCGCGTGGCCGCCGGCGACGAGTCCGGCAGCGACGACGACGACGATAGCCGCAGCGACGCATCCTCCCTCGACGACCCCAAGTACGTCCCGTTCCAGGCCAACAACATCTGCTTCCAGAAGCGGCAGGCGCTGGGTAATTAACCAACCATCCATCCTCCTCCTTCAGTTCTTCACTTCTTTGTGCTGCTGCTGATGGGTTGATGAACCTGAATCCCTGACGGCTGATTGATATGCTTGTTCCGGCAGTGACGTACCTGGAGAACAACCGAGCTGGGATCACGGTGTACGGCTTCGTGGTGGACCGGGCGTGGCTGCACGCGCTCTTCATGATCGAGTTCTCGCTCGTCATGTGGCTGCTCGGCAAGACGGTCGGCATCTCCTGAACCTGAAGCTGAACTGCTGAAGTGTCTCCACCTGACCACCTCCCTCTTCGATCGCTGCTGGGGCCATCTCTGATGCAGAGCAGAGCTTCACTTCGGTTACCAGTCAGCATGTACAAATTGAGTGCCCAGTGCTTGAGCATGACCGTTCTGATAGATCAGTTTATGCTGCTTCGTACTTGTTACCGATAATTTCGAGAGACATTCTGATGGTTGTGTAGATTCATTTGATGGTGGACAATAATGAGGATGTTAGCTGCACAGATTTGGTTTGTTTTGTGTTTTTATTCCTTTGATCTTGAAGGGACAGGTTGGTTGGTTGATGAGATACTGAACATGGTGTGCAGGTTAAGCAAACGATCAATCGTCCACTTTTATAAGCGTATGTTTGTATTAAAAGTCCTTAAAAAGGTTTTGATATTTAATATTCCAACACATACCAAATCAACCTTAAATTAAACGTCAAGCCAATTGCATGGGACTAGGATTCTACAGATTCAACCAGAACACCATGAAGTATCAAAAAAAACCAGAACACCATGACAACACTGTTTCAATTGTGAAAGCAGATAAAAAGACTACAAACCAGATCCACAAGCATCATCTGAAACAGCCCCAGCTGTATTGAGACTTTCGAGTACCACCAGGTAAAACAACCCTAGTAGCTCGATACAAGACAAACCATGAGAGGATGGATGCACTCATGGCAAATAAGTTCATCCCTCACATTTCGACCGGACCAGGCCATCCAACGGCCACAATATATCCATAAAAAACTACATCAACAGTTCAACACCGAAACATAAACAGTAATATGTATTATAGAAAAGTTGGCGACTGATAACCATGAATTAAAGTAAAGTCTCTCAAAATCCCCTTCCCTTGAATAGGACCAACTTGACCAACATGGCAGGACAACGAGCATCCAACAGAAAGGGCAGCCTGGCCAGCTACCTCGCACACAAATCTATAATAACTGCCTATCTTCAAATGCACATATCACTTGAAGAAATGAACAGATTGTTAAAGTCGGTTGTAATAAAAGTTACCAAGAAATAAAACCATACTTCAAGTAACAATAAAGATTTATTAGCAAAACAACCAGCCCTGCAATCTTCAGAATTTAATTTCTGCTAGCCTTTTGATACAACTTGCTAAGCATACCACACAGTCCAGACAATACAATTTGATAATAAACTTCAATCTGCTAGTTAAACAGACACTGACATCTAACTCTCAAACAGCAATTGCTGTCGAAACAATCACCTGTTTGCAGTTTGCTTTGACCAGCAGAAAGGGAAAGAAAGCTCATGGCAAGGGTATTCACAAAATCCATGCAAGGCAGCACCAGAAATGCGGAGCTGCTTCAGCCCAAAACTGTATGCAGATTGCAGAGCACATCATGCAGGCATCTGCATCCGCCTAACAGAGATCTCCATCCAACCTATATCCTCTATTGCCGACTCAGCAATGGGACAAAAATAGGAAAAGGAAGAACATGCTGGGCCTCTAACCCACCAGGCAGCAACTTACCACGGTGTCTTATTTTGCATCCCTTGCAGATGGATAGCATGAACAAACCCCCCAAAGTGATTTCATCTCTCAGCTGTCGCGCATTGGCCTTATTTGAGCCACCATAGGATGGTGCCGCCGTGAGGTTCTGCCTGCAGCCCGAACAGTACCAGTCCGTCCCCTTTGAGTGCTAGCTGACTCATGCTGAATGTCAGAAGTATCAACAGTACTACTTGAACGCCTAGGCCTCTCCCTATGTCTTCTATAAGCCCTGCCGAATGAATCTCCAGTAGAGATTCTCCTGCCACGAGCAAACAAGGATGCCAAGAAGTCAAAGCCATCATCCAAACCACCATCTGACGAGTCGTACAAGTCAATCCTCTCATTCAGAGTGCGATCTAAGGATGTGAAGAAGTTGAGTCTTTCCTCCAAGTCAAAGTTATCTCCATCAGTGGGCAAATGGTTGTTGCCGCCACCATTCAGCTCAAGGACATAATCCCCCATGATCACAGCTCCTGGGTTCATGGCCCTGATAGTGCTGATTGCATCCTGCCGCTCTCTCTCACATTCAAACTTTTTCCACTCATCTGCAATAGCAGGATCAACTTCACGAGGTTTGGCTGAAGGGTGCTTGGACTTGACATGCTTGCAAAGTACCTTATATGAGCCAACAAAGGAGCAGCCATCATGCATGCAGGTTCTCCGCTTCCGATTGAGATATTGACGAGCAGGTTCAACCACAGTCCATCCTTTAACCTCACCCCGGCAGAGAGGGCAAGCAAGTTCCATTGCACATGGCTGCTTGCTTGCAGGCTGTGTGTTTGAGGATAATGGAAGGCCAGGTGCAGACTCTGCCGAAACACCAAGAGCCAATTTTTCCTTTGCATAAGCTTCTTTAAAGTGTTCAAGGCAGTTAGAATGACGGTAGTTGGTACCACACATGTATGGTCGGCAGCCCTTGTGGTGAGAGGTACACAGCAGGAGGACGGCATCATGTGGATGCTCCAAGCAAACTGGGCAAGTGGCACCTTTCCATTCATTCTTCTCAGAGGTCACTGACATATCATTTTCTTTGCCTGCTCCTTTTGTAGTCCAGGAGCACGAGGACACATCAGAAGAAGCTGACCTACGTTGACGAGCTTGGAAATTGCGGCCCCTCGGTGATCTCGCCATCCTTCAAACTTCTGTCTGTGAAAGGCAACTGCAAGAATGGCAAGAGAAATAACATATACATTAGCTACAAATTTTGATGCATGCTCGGGCTATATATAATGGTGAGTAGTTCATATGAAAGCAAACATATATGTTAGAAAGCCTGCACATTTTGACTCTTATAGATTGTTAGGACAAGTTAGCAAATTAAAATGATAGGCTGATAGGACCCAATTGTCCTATTTATAGAAAAGTTGGCGACTGATAACCATGAATTAAAGTAAAGTCTCTCAAAATCCCCTTCCCTTGAATAGAACCAACTTGACCAACATGGCATGACAACGAGCATCCAACAGAAAGGGCAGCCTGGCCAGCTACCTCGCACACAAATCTATAATAACTGCCTATCTTCAAATGCACATATCACTTGAAGAAATGAACAGATTGTTAAAGTCGGTTGTAATAAAAGTTACCAAGAAATAAAACCATACTTCAAGTAACAATAAAGATTTATTAGCAAAACAACCAGCCCTGCAATCTTCAGAATTTAATTTCTGCTAGCCTTTTGATACAACTTGCTAAGCATACCACACAGTCCAGACAATACAATTTGATAATAAACTTCAATCTGCTAGTTAACCATAGGATTTTAAATTTCACCCCACATATTTTCAAGTACCTTTACTCAACAGGGTATTTTTCAAATACTTAAGCTTTGCAAGCAGTTGTAATTCAAGTACCAAACAAGCAATGACAGAAGGGAAAGGGATAAATGAAATAAATTATTACAATCGTGCATCTGAAGCAGTTGTAATTCAAGTACCAAACAAGCATTGACAGAAGGGAAAGGGATAAATGAAATAAATTATTACAATCGTGCATCTGAAGCTACAACATAGTACTATGTCTACAATTTTGTCAAGATGCATGGAAGACCATATGAAGGACAAAAAAATTGAATGGAATAACATTCATTTTCCTGTCAGTTCAGAAAACAATTTCACATACACCAAACAGATATTAAGACATACTTCATCTGTTCATTTTTGTTTGACATTTTAGATTTGTGCATGGGTATTAAGAAAGGTTATAGTATGTCACTATTTCCCTACTAAATTCTAGCACATTTACTTAGCATGTCACTATAAATCACCCATAACAATGAAGAAAGGAAATGCATATTGGATGATGTGGCAAACACTTATTAGGGTAGGGGCATGTAGTTATGTCACTTCTTGAAATCCTATAATGACAAACAAAAGAGGACAATTTTGACAAGAGAAAACGACAAAAAGAGAAGGAATAAAGGTAGTAACGTACTAACGTATCTCTCACTAGAGCATGCAAATGCAATAGTGCACCACTAGTGAGCTAACAAAGGTAGGGTTCTGAATAAAATAATACACAATATGGACCCAAGCCACATGTAAAAGGGGTGAATTACTTCCATTTATCAGGACATTTGTGCAAGAAAAATAAAATGAAAGTTATGTACAAGGTAATGTAAAAATGCTATGCTCTACTCTTAAGTCACACCAAGCATCTCAAGCATTACATCCAACACTGATAGCAGTGTGCATGTTTACAACTACTGACCCCAAAAACAGAACATCACAAGTCAGATAGCATCAGGGGTTAAAAAAATAGGTCATTTTTCGTCCCCGGCACCTTTTATCTATGGAGATATACCAGTAAACGTCACAAAGGGTGGTAAAAATTCCATTTTTAAAGACTGGCTACCAGCAGTTTCGCACACCTGCTATTGTTTCGTCTGTCAGGCTAGTAGATACAACTAAGAAAACCCTAAAGATTACACTCAGATCCTAAATAAACTGCTACATACAGCACACAGCAGTGCAAACAACAAGATAGCATAGCTTTCCTATCCTCGATTAAACATCATCACTATCATCTCCCCTTATGTTAAAGGGGAGCAGGTAATCGACCGCGGCTCCGGAAGCGCGCCGAGACTACGCTGCATCTAAAAAAGGTATCCGCTTGCCCAGAAATGGGGGCCGCGCGAGGGGAGATCCGCCCGAACTGCGGGAAGGGAGAACTTTTCGCGCGGAACCCTAGCGGCACAGGCGAGCTGAAAGATGGGAGAATACGAGCTCAGCGACGTGGGGTGGCGCCCGCGCCGGACATGCGAACCCTAGACACGGAGGCCTAGGAAGCTCCACGAAGGGAGTGGAGGAGTAGAGACGCTGGCGCAGACGAGACCGGACCAGGGAGGGCGAGACGAGAGGGGGGATGGGGGCCGGGGTGGTAGAGACTGACCTCGCGGTGACGGCGGTGGGAGGAGGAGATCGGGGTCGACCGGCCGAGGCGGGGGATCTCGAAGCGAGAGCCCAGATGAGGTGCGGTGGGGAAGAAGAAGTGAGGCGACGCGAGACGAGGGAGAGCGTGCGTGCGTGCTATGGAAGTTTGTTTGGGTTGGGCTGGATTGCGTTGGGCTCACCCGGGACATGGGCTCCGGTTCACTGAGGACCCATTCCGCCGCAGACGCGCAGGGTTTCCCCCCAGTCCGACCACCCCTGCTTTCCGCCTTCCGGTCTCACGGAACACGGAGACGGCGAATGGGCTGAATAGGTCACGACTGTCATGGGAGGCTCGACGATAAAATTCGAAGAATAAGTTAGGTATTTGGAGTTTCGATTGAGAACCACGATAAAATTGTAAACGATGAATAGGATGAATATTTGCCACTGACTTCACCGCAAAGATGGTAAATAGATGAAGACGAGATGAGTAGATGATAAGACATCCTCTAATAATGTCAACTCAGCTAGTTCATAACCATATCACATCAATTTTTGGCATACGTGGAGGAGAGAGAAGTATAGGATATTTTTTGTTTAAGAGATAGTCCCATGCACACAAACTTACATTGTGTGAGGCTGACGTGTGGGTCTAATAAATATAAGAGCCAGTACCTAACTTATTGTTGGTGGAGAACATATCTCTTGATACGAACTTTTAGACCTATAAGCTAGTAGTCGACTTAACCATCGAAGAAGGCCTAATGGATCTGTTGAGCTAGTTACCGAGCAATGCACTAAAGTAGAAAGTGGAGAGCTAGATAAAGGCAACGGTAATGAGAGGTCTAACAAGATGGTCAAGAACCACTAATGATGAATGTGACAAAAAAACTAGAGAGATATCAGATGAGTATAAATAATAGATAGATATTCTCTCTATTGTTTCGTTGTTGTTGTTGTTGAAGATATTAAAAACTTGTCACGCGGGAGGACTGAATAAAGAAGAGAGAGGAAAAAAGATAAGATATTTAAAACGCAATAGAGTCAGACATTAATGTAGGTCACTAAAAATCTTTAACAACATATATCCACTTGTTAATACAATGAACAGAGAAAGAGATGTACGAAAAGAATAAAATAGCACCTACTCCCTCCGTCCCTTTTTATCTGTCGTTTACGGTTTTCGAGAAACAACTTTAACTGAATATAAAAATAATATATTAATATCTATAGTACATAACAAATATCATTAGATAGATATTTGAATCTAGTTTTTTAACAATTTTTTTAGAGATTAAAATGTTACACATATTTTCTACAAATCGAATCTAAATCGTGGCACAGAAACCAACAGCGACAAATAAAAAAGGACGGAGGGAGTATATTACAAATAAGGTTGAGCATCCACAAATATAAGACAAGTATATATGAATAAGATAACTATAAATGAAAAACAGAGAAGATACGGTTAAAATATAAATTGTTGCGATCTTTTATGTGCAAAAGGTTATACTTATTTTACAAATCTTGCGAAACCATAAACATCCTACTTATTTTAATAGAGGGTTTAGTTTCTAAAATATAAGTTTTCTCGTACTTTTATTTTGTCAAATGTTGTTTGAGGCTTAACTCTAATTAAATTGTAGTCTAGAAATTGTTTAGATAATAATACATTTTTTGAAAGTTAGATAATAAAACTTAAACATGTCTTTCTAAAAAAACCAGTGGAGTGTAGTATAGGTTGTTCATTATTTATTATTTATTAAAAAAATAAAAAATCTATACATGTATAATTCTTAGAGTAAAAGTATGTATATATTGTATTGAAAAATGAAAAAACACACATATATCTAAATTTATTCATTCTATAAAATATTTAATATTATCTTGTTTTATTTTGTAAAAAGGATATACTATATAACATAATAAATAAGAAAGTTCTGGAAAAGAATCACTATTTATGGTGGGAAAAAGGTAAGAGGCAAGAGTTCATCTGTGTGTCCAACAAACCAACCGTGGTTCATCCGAGTTGTAGCGTACCAAATCCTATAAAACCCACGAATATATCCGTAATCTTTTCCAAAAATTTCTTTTTGTTCGCTTCCGCTGCCCTGCCCTGCCCCCTTCCCACCCCGCACCGCAGCCGCCGAATTCGCCGAGGGCGACTCGCCGGTAGCAACCGCTCGCCAATCCGACGACGCAGCCAATCTCGCCGCCGCCGCCGCAGCGGTCTTCATCCTCTCGCACAAACTTTTTTCCTTGTTCTCGGGCAGTTAATCCAAGCCAAGCGGAGGCGGAGGCGGAGGCGTTCGTCGCGCGGTGCTAGTGACACGGGGCCCTAATCTAAAGACCTAGGGCCTCTGGAAGGTTGGGGGTTTAATCTTCGTGGAGGGTTTCTTCCGCCGCGCCGCCGCCGCAATTTGCTGGGAGCGCCTCGTCCTCGGCGACCTCGCCGCCCGGCCGGCGATAGACGGGGCGTGGGCGAGCCGGGTCCTCCTTCCTCCCGCCAGAGCCGACTGTCGCCGCGAGGCGACGCCTCCGCCCCACCCCTGGTACTGAACCGGATTTGTCTGGGATTTGTCTGATTCTTGGTGGCCTGCTAATGTAATCTTGTAATCTAATCTACGCTAATCTTCCGTCCGTGGTTGGATTAGGTTCGTCTTCTCCAGCGCGCAGTAGCAATCCACCCCGGAAGCGGCCTAGTGCAGTTTTTCTGACCAGGCATCTACTGTTGTTTGCTAGGGTGTGATGCTGTGCTTTAGATGTAATGCAATTTTAACTCCATGTGAGATTGCTTGGTTTGAAACCAAGTAACGCTTGTGCAAGTGATGTTTTTTTATTTGTTCGTGTGCTTCACATTCATTAAACACCATAGGTCCTATCCTTATAGGTACAATGTGTTATATCTGTATATGGATTTAATCGTGCTACTGTGACTATGCAATTTAGAGGCGTTTCTAGATGTGGTACTCTTGATGATGGGAACTTAGATAATGTTGTACTGGGAGGTATCTTCTTGGACCGATCAGATGGTTGAGATGGAGCAACTATGGAATGATTAAGGAATTCATGTGTTCTTATTGAAGCTAGCTCCAAGGAAACACTAAACAAACATATTGTTTACATGGTCCTAGTAAATTGGTTATTCCATAGATACGATGTAGAGCCTCTGTTGGACATAATTTATAGTTACTGAAACACTGTTTGTTGATAAATGAATAATTGGATTGGCCTTGTGTGCATAAAACAAGGGAGGTGTTAATGCCTTAGTATATGATGTATATTTGCACCTTTCAAATACCGCACGTCTCTCCAATTGGAGTACTGCAGTGAATCAGCATTTAATTCATTTTCTTATGGAAAAATGATGAGTAGAAAAGGAAAAGATAAAATAACACAATGTGTTAAAACTAACATGGTAGTTGGACAGAAAGTTATGCTTTACTTCAAACTAGTTCTTTTAGGTTGTTCAGGAAGAACAATGCACTGCATTATCTGGTTAATATAGTGCAATTACTTAGGTCATGTTTGAAAATAAATGCCACTGTTGTACTGTGGTGGCCTGCGTACTATGTTAATTTGTTATTTTGTTCGTAGTATCACTGTTGCCTTGTTCATTTGTTTTTTTGTACAGGTGCAACCTTGTATTTTGTCCATTTTATGAACTCCTTTTGGTAATGAATTTATGTGACTATTAGTTTTTCACTGTTGAGTTTCCTACTGATGTGCAAATTTTGTTTGTTCATACTTCATCGAACTGATATCACAATGAACGTTTTCAATTGGATGTATGGTAGTGTGTCTTGCATGCCAGTCAACTATAGGCATGTTTTGCTGCATTGCAAAACTGTCAGTAATGCTAATGACAAGTATTTTTCATGGACGCTTTAGATTCTCAAGGTACAGTTGGTTCGTCAAGAGACCATTCATCTGGACATGACCGTGACCATAGTGCCCAGAAGTCTTCAGCACAGAAAAGTTCAGGCTCGAATGGACCTCGGAAGCCTGACCGGGATGCAATGGGGAAGTCAAGGGGCTACGACAATTTTGGAAGGAACAGGGACAAGGATCGGGAGAGGGACTTTGATTCCCGTGATAGGGAGAGTAGGTCGACTGCTGCAGATCGTGATGAGTTCAAGTCCTTTGGCACATGCAGATCTGAAAGGGATAGGATGAATCGTGCCCGCTCGAAGGCAGACCCATGGAGTAAGGCAGTAGTTAACCCGAATAATGGTAGTGCCTCTAGAAACAATGCAGTTAGTTCTTCTAGAAGAAATACTGTTGCTAGTACTGGAGCTGCTATTGGTAACTCTTTTAGCAATGCTTCTGTGGCGACCTTCAAAAGCAATGCTTCTGTCAGGACCCCAATAAGGAATGCTTCTGTTGGGGCCTCAGTAAGCAATGCTTCTGTCAGTAACACCGTAACCAATGGCAGCAATGCTGCTAACGCAACCTTTGAGCGTGAATTTCCACAGCTTAGCTTGGATGACAAAAATGGAAAGCAAGGCATAAGCAAAGTCCCATCTTCAGGTATCAGCACTCCAATTCAGAGTGTACCTCTGATAACCCCTTCTGATGGCTGGAACTCCGTGCTAGCAGATCTTCCTTTATTAAGTGATGCAAAGAAAAGCCCAGCCACGTCTTCTATGTTACAAATTGCTCCTAGTAAACAGATTGAAGTGATGCCTAACAGTGGGACTGCATTAAGCATGGCAGAAACAGTGATGCAAGCTCCTCCGAGAATTTCCAGTGGCCCTCAGGTAACCAATGAACCACTGCATAATGCTTACATGTGCTTCATATTACACATTGGCCATTCTGGATTTCGCTCTCTTAGTTTATGATGTGCCTTTTTAATTGTAGTTATCGATCGAGGCTCAGAAGATTGAAGAAAGAACCTTTAGGCAGTATACTCTAAGACCTCTTACACCTCCAGCAAGCAAATCTTCTGTAAGTTCCTAATATATTTCCTTCAGATGTGAATAATATTTCATCTAGAGCTGTATCTATGCCATCCATAATTTTTATGATCATTCAGCTTTGGACAAGAGCATAAACATGTTGGTATTTGTATAAAAGACATCACCAATCCTTGGTATTTTCAGTTTTGCGCCTTAGTTTGTTGGATATTCAGCATTGTTCATAATCTATTGGCTTTTTTGTTTTAGAACAGAAACCTTGAACTATCCTGTTGATGGCACATGTTATGATACCACTAGTTAAAATAGTGTGACATGTGGCAATATAGCAGATTGGGCTTGAAATGCACATAAAAAGGAAATAATTGATTACGGTGTTACACTTACCCCCAAAGAAAATGCAAGGTAGAATAAAGGGATATAATGGAATGATTTTACTGGTATATTGAAAGTGTACATTCCATATCACCCCCACCCCAGTATTGCTATTAGCACATCACATGTAATGATGATGGCCCTAGGAAATGCCTTATCACTTAGCTTCACATCGGTGTGGGAGATGCTTTGTTGTCTAGGTGGAATATTGCAGTGCTACAATATTGTGTATGCATATGTCACTTGAACTAGATGTGTACAATAGGGTGACTATGAATGATGACTCTGTTATGTGTGTTTTTTGGGGCACCTGGTTTTCTTCCTATTGCGAACAACCAAAGTACAATTGTTGATAAGAAGTGTGTACATTTACATGCTATATACATACTGATTCTTCACTTACAGTTTAATTGAAGTATATTGTAATTGCATATGTATGTGCAAGGTCCAAACAAATCTCACGACACCATTGGCCGAACCAGGAACTTATTCAAACTCCAAATCTCAAACGCGACAAGAAGCTTTTAAAAATTCGATATTTTCAATGCACCGACCCGTCATCGCAGTTAGGGAACCCGAACGCCAAGCGCAAAGGAAGTGCAAGGCGAGATCCAAAGCTTCCCGCGGGAGAGGGAGACCCACCGGTCCGTGAAGAGCATGCCGAGGCCGAAGCTGAATGCGCAGAGCACCAGCACCCTCCACCTAGCCGAGGACCTCCTGTCCATGGCCCCCCCCTTCCCCTTCATCGCACCTCCCCTCGGCGTCGCTGCGAATCTTAGTCTCAGATGGGGAAACCGGACCCGAACTCAAGTAGCCAGAGCTTCGCTCCGGAGCACCTCACGATAGACAAGCGCTTCCTCCCGTGGGTTTCGGCCAAACACGCACCGAGATTTGGGGCGAGGAGGCGGTGGAGGAGGCAGGCGTCAAAGACGGCGGCGGTCACCGGGGCGGTGAGCCGACCGAACCTGCCTAGTGGGAAGGAGGAGGAAGCTGGCCGCCTGAAACTCTGAAATGGGGCGCGTGATGGCCACTTTGTTGCCTTCCTCCTCTTCCCACTTTTGAAAGCATTTTCCTCCTCTTTTCTTTTTTTTTCTTCACTACTTTTTATTTAGTTTTCTTTGTAAATATGAGCTCTGCTTTCTGCATTTTCAGTGATTAGTGGTTCATTTTGTCCATATCACTGTCACGACCTTTTTGTGACTTTAATTCCAATCCTGTGCAGGTAAAAGGCTGTGAGGAACTCAAGAAGAAGCTTCAGTCTATGATGTACAATGATGACATCAAGAGCATTCTCCTCCATATTGACGGGCAGAGCTAAATGAGAAGCTGCAGCTGCATAAAAAGTACAGGGGCTAAAGAATGGGAACCGAGCAAAATTCTACAGGAAGCAGGTGCAGAGACCACAGGATGCCACAGGAGTTTTTGGAAAATGCAATGCCTACAGATCTTGAGTGACGCCGGCCATGTAAAGACGCTGAGAACGAATGGCGATCATTTTTGGCATGAGTTTTTCAGTTTTTGTCTTAGATTGTTAACATGGCGATATCTTTTTCTTTTCTTCTGCTGTGTGTCCAACGGCTAGGGATTTAGTGTTCACAGATAGTTCTGACAGTTTTTTTGCACACTGAAAGGAGTTCGGGGTTTCGCCGCATTTCCCCAGGAATAGCTCATGTAAGTCCGTCCTGAACTCACATGGCTGTGCTGCCCTCTGAAAGAATAGGTTCTGTTCTGACTGATCATCTTTTGCTTGTGGTATACGGTTTTGACATGAGAAGCTGAATATACATATGGATCTCGGAGGTTAATTTGTATCCAAATTTATATATGTTTGTTTAACACATCATGACGATTTGTGATTCTTTTTGCCCGCGGAAGTGAAACCCACTACTAATTCGTGGGTTTATTTAGTCATAACTCATAATGCAATGAGCCAATGATAGTTAGATTGATAGCCCTCCCAACGGAAACCATTATGTGTTTGCCGTGCGCTACAAAATCGTGGTTTATTTAGTCACAAACTCACAACCCATAATGCAATGAGCCAATGAAAGTTAGATTGATAGTCCTTCCAACAGAAACCACTTAGGAAAATTTGAACCACCATCGCTCAAGTTGGTCCTACAGCTACAGGCCCATACGTTACATCATGGTACATTTCTTTCATGATCTCGCAAAAAGAATGTCAAAATTGCATGAAACAACCAATGTTCTCTAAATTACATGATCTCTACCTCCATACACACCAGCCAAGAAACTCTCTTCCCCTACATGTAAGATCAGTAACATCAGTTGCAACCCCTATTTTGGCCTCACTCCTAACCCCACCAAAGCCACCAGGGGTAACAGGCAGCAAGCCATCTACCAGAATATCTCAACAAGCATCCCACAACCTATCTGCAGGTGTTCAACGGCACCATTGACAACGTCCTGTTTTCTGCAATTCCAAATTATATTTGACAGGGCATGATCCTTGGTCTTGTTGAGTTCACTTGAGGAGTTGCATATGCAGGTTTCTACCACGAGAGCTTACCAAGTATGCTACATATTTACGGGCAAGGCAGGTATGTGCTAGATAAGGGCGCTCCAAACTGCTGAATCCCCTACTTTTTTTTTCTTAGTTGTTACTGTATTAAGCCAACCCATGCCTCAATTCTTCCTCCAGCTATGACAAAAATCTCCAATCTTCATTCTAGCCTGTCTAATGATGCAACTCAATTCACTGCCTCTTCTAAAGGCCCCCGTATATTTTCATAGTGTTACATGCTTTCATTTTACTTTAAATTGCGCCTTATAAAATTTGGGTATATAAACTAGCTGTTTTGTTGGTTGCCCAGTGCTACATCCAATAGTATACTGGACAAGGCTATAGATTCAGAGGAAGCTCAGCATCATGACTTTCTTAGACTGGTGAGTACGTACTACTTCGTATTCAATAACTAGTAAATTCAACTATACTTCTTTGGCACTAGCCCTGACCATTGTACTGCATGTGGTTTATTTAATCACGCAGGACCATGTTGAGGGATATCATGAACTCTCAGCTAAGACAAAAATTTTCTTCTCGACTGCTGTCGGCATCTGGGATGCTGACTTCTATGTCAAGGTTGATGACGATGTGCATGTGAACTTAGGTGCTGATCTTCTCCTTAGACACAATAACTTCCTCTTGAAAATCTTTCTGACTCAGTTTTGAGTTATGCCGAGCAAGGGTAGTGGCAAGCATTCCTGTTTTGGTCATATGCACAAGTAAACAAAACTGAGTCAGAAAGATTTTCAAGAGGAAGTTATTGTGTCTAAGGAGAAGATCAGCACCTAAGTTCACATGCACATCGTCATCAACCTTGACATAGAAGTCAGCATCCCAGATGCCGACAGCAGTCGAGAAGAAAATTTTTGTCTTAGCTGAGAGTTCATGATATCCCTCAACATGGTCCTGCGTGATTAAATAAACCACATGCAGTACAATGGTCAGGGCTAGTGCCAAAGAAGTATAGTTGAATTTACTAGTTATTGAATACGAAGTAGTACGTACTCACCAGTCTAAGAAAGTCATGATGCTGAGCTTCCTCTGAATCTATAGCCTTGTCCAGTATACTATTGGATGTAGCACTGGGCAACAAAACAGCTAGTTTATATATCCAAATTTTATAAGGCGGAATTTAAAGTAAAATGAAAGCATGTAACACTATGAAAATATATGGGGGCCTTTAGAAGAGGCAGTGAGTTGAGTTGCATCATTAGACAGGCTAGAATGAAGATTGGAGATTTTTGTCATAGCTGGAGGAAGAATTGCGGCATGGGTTGGCTTAATACAGTAACAACTAAGAAAAAAAAAGTGCCAAGAGTTATTTCATTATTTTGTGGAACACGAAAAATGTTCAGTTGAAATTATTACAAGAGAATAGGAATACAAGAACCATCTATTTACCTGTGCCCAATAGTGAAGCGAATAACTATTCCCTTCTGTTCCTCTAATTGTTGCAGCTTTTCACCTAAAAAAAGAAAAAAAGACCTTTTACTAAACAGCTGTTGACTGTGATATCCATAGGAATAAAAAACTCTGCACAAGGGTGATACCATGTACAATATACACACTAAAATGAACAGCCACGGGTAAAATCCCAACTATGTGCTCCATATTATAGTTTCTACTACCAAAGGCTATCTGGAAAAACTTATTAACTTATAAGGTGCTATAAAATTATAAGCTCTATAAACTTCCCCCTATTATTTTCTATGGAAGAATGTCAAAGTAGAAGTCCAGCATATTTCATCAAAGTGGCGTGCCATTATTTTTTCGAACTACAATACTACATACCTTGAGGCATCCATGTCTCCCGGACTGAATCACGTCGCTTGCGGCTGCTGAACGCAGTGTTGATTCCAATGACAACAAATGCCTTTTTCCTTGGTTGGCTAGCTTCTGCGGTTATTGGCGAACCACTTGAACGGAGCAGCTCTAATGTGCTCCGCTTTGCTGCAAGCTCCATTTGCAGCGTTGAGATGGACTTATCCAATGATCTAACACCATAAACAAATTCCAAGGAGTGGTCTTCAGATACAGATGACTCAAGCACAATTAGATTCTTAAATTGAATCCCATAGAGAATCAAAGGGGCTCACTGTATGGCTTCATGGGTCTTGGTTACCTCTCCCATTATATCCTTGTCTTCCCCATGCTTCTGCATCCAAATTTGTATTCAAAATTTTCAGCCAAAAACCAAGTAATAAACATTCATGGAGAAATCATACAAATTGAAATGGAACTCACCCTCTTTGTATTGCAATCCTCTGATACGATTTGTAGCTCTTGATCTTGCCTCCGGCGTTGAGACATGATATGATTACTGGTATCTGGTGCTGTCCAGAATCTGTAACATTAACTCATAATGATTTCTAAAGGAAAATATCAAAATAGTAAAAACATAAAAAGGATTCAGAATGCACCATTCAAATTAACCTTTAGGAATTAAGAAACAATAATAATCTCATGTAAACCTATGCGCTTCTCAAAATAGCCACCAAATTCATTAGATGCTATGCTTGATCTTGATTCCAATTAAGCCTTAATTCAAGTTTCTATATAGATATAATATAATATGGCTAGCAGTACCTAATCTTCATGTAAAGCATAAAAGTTGTGAAGAGCGAAATTTGATTGTGAATCCAGATCCGTCCGAGGCCCAAGTTTATATTCAAATATAATACGCCCAACGCCACTTCTTTTTCAAGTAAAATATACAAGTGGGCTTTAAAGATTTATTTTCTACTTTGAAAGGTTGGGTAGGTACATTAAATCAAACGCAGTGGCTATGGACATTAGGTACTGTTCCAAACACAAGCTTCAATAAATGAAAATAAATCCCCCTCTACGGGCAAGTAGGAAATCAAGACCAGGAAAGAAAAGAAAATCATAGTTTCAGTTTGAGAACTCGAGAAGCATACTTAATTCCTTATAAGCTGTCAAAATCACCATTTCACTCGAAATGAGTTTTTTTTAACAAATACTAGTACAAACTATACTGCAAATCATGCAAACATAACAAAAACATCACCGTTGTACACATGAAGGCGATTGATGGTGATCCAAGCTTGCTATTTGCTTCGGAGTAGCAGAAAGCTCAAAGTATAGTCGCTACTCGTTTGTTCGATTTTTTGGCGCAACAATCGCGTTTTCGTAAGACCACGCTTGGTGAAAACGTAAAAATCCAACCTTTTCAATTCTTGGCGGAATGAACCTACTAAGCGCTGCCGGTGGTAAGCACCACCAAACCACGCAGGCACGAGCAAGTACAGGAATACACCGTCACCAGTCGACATCAAACGCAATCTCCCGTTCTAAGAAATAAAATACTCGTAGGATCTTTCCACCAACCCAGATCGCCATGAGCTCTGAGAAGGAATGGGAGAGGAACGAGAGAGAGAAAAATAGTAACAAAAGAAAAAGACGCTCAAAATGCAACCTCCCTCCAAACAAATCTCACGACACCATTGGCCGAACCAGGAACTTATTCAAACTCCAAATCTCAAACGCGACAAGAAGCTTTTAAAAATTCGATATTTTCAATGCACCGACCCGTCATCGCAGTTAGGGAACCCGAACGCCAAGCGCAAAGGAAGTGCAAGGCGAGATCCAAAGCTTCCCGCGGGAGAGGGAGACCCACCGGTCCGTGAAGAGCATGCCGAGGCCGAAGCTGAATGCGCAGAGCACCAGCACCCTCCACCTAGCCGAGGACCTCCTGTCCATGGCCCCCCCCTTCCCCTTCATCGCACCTCCCCTCGGCGTCGCTGCGAATCTTAGTCTCAGATGGGGAAACCGGACCCGAACTCAAGTAGCCAGAGCTTCGCTCCGGAGCACCTCACGATAGACAAGCGCTTCCTCCCGTGGGTTTCGGCCAAACACGCACCGAGATTTGGGGCGGGGCGGCGGTGGAGGAGGCAGGCGTCAAAGACGGCGGCGGTCACCGGGGCGGTGAGCCGACCGTGGGAAGGAGGAGGAAGCTGGTCGCCTGCAACTCTGAAATGGGGCGCGTGATGGCCACTTTGTTGCCTTCCTCCTCTTCCCACTTTTGAAAGCATTTTCCTCCTCTTTTCTTTTTTTCTTCGCTACTTTTTATTTAGTTTTCTTTGTAAATATGAGCTATTTTCTTGCTCATGTATATTTATTGGATTTGGACGGTTGTCCTGCCGTGTAAGGCCAGTCTCAGTGGGGGTTTTATGGGAGTTTCATGGCATTAAATGTGCTGATGTGGCAGAGGAAAGAGAGGGAAGAGTTTCATGGGATGTGAGAGGAGTTTCATCACCATGAAACTCATTTGGCACGGTTTCATGGATTTTGGTCTAGGTAACCGTGTGATGAAATCCTGCACTGAGACTGACCTAAGGTGAGCTGGGGGCAACGCACCTAGGTCTAGGAGATGGTACCTCCCTGTCAAATTCATTAAAAGAAACAAAAACTATTTATTAAGTGTATTAAAATAAGAAATCATTCCTCCATTCAATGAAAAAAAATACAGAGATCAAGAGCTTGTCCTCATTTTCTTTTAGATTCTCACTTTATATTTTATAGGTGTTGTTGATGTGACTAATTTTGATCCCAAAGGTAGCTTGTACTAGATCATGGCTGCAAAATGGCAAAGGCCCTGTTTAGTTCCCCATCCCATCACTAAACTTTCAAAAATTCTCTTTCCAAACTTCACTATCCACCTATTACATCAAATCTCTCTCCTCATGCATGGAGTACTAAACGTGGATAAATAAAAAAACTAGTTGGATGATTTTGATGTACACGACGAGACGAATCTTTTAAGCCTAGTTAGGTCATGGTAGGACAATGTTAACCACAAACAAACGAAAAGTGCTATAGTGTCCGATGTGACATTTTCACTTCACTTTTTCTCTTTTCACGTGAACTAAACACCGCCAAAACAGAATCAAAGCAGGTCCTTGATCATGTGATGTGATGGAGGAGTACACCGTGATTAACCTCGAGGAGCTGGTGCTTAGTTGGATTTATGGTGGGCCACTGCGTAAGGTTAGGTCCCGTGTGCCGCTCATGGATGTAAATAGGTTAGCTAGAATTTGGTGTGGTAAATAACATTAGGTTTTGTCCTAAAAAGACAATCTTGCAACGGTTACAAATTTGTATATAGGGTTGAAACTACTAGAAACGACACAGGGTTGGCGAAAGACGACACGGGAGTCCAGACGGTTGAGAGCTATTTTTGCAAGCAAACGTCACCTAGGGTGAGATAAAACTAGTAGTTTAAAAAGGCGTCATTTGTTTGATTTCGTATATAATAAAGTAAACAGAATGATTAGTGCATGTTAGTTGTTAGGCATGAAGAGGCACCACAGCACGGTCCAACCTCCAGCTAATGCGTGCGCGCGCCATCACCAATCGCCAACGCGTGCCATGTTGTGCTAACGCGTCGCGTCATGGGGAGGAGACGGTGGGTTGGAACTTGTAGTGGCGTCATGTTAAGAGGTTTACGTAAACTTAATTTTCTTTTCTTCTCGAATACTTCCATTTTGACAATCGTATCAGTAACTTTTTACGAAAGAAAGTAGTTGGTGCAGAAAGAGAGACAAATATGACAAAAGTAACGGAAAACAACGGATTCTCAAAACACATGAATACAAAAACAAAACAACGGATTGTAATATTCTATAGCACTATAAATCATAGAATTTACTATGGAACAGAAAAACACGTGAAACTACTAAATTGGATATTGCAAACTTTAGAGTTCCGTTCCACTCGTTAATTTCAAACAGAAGGCGGTGTGTCAGTGTTAGTCTTGCGAAAAATTTGTGCAGTGTACGGGTGATGAATGGAGACGGCGGTGGATGATCTTGGACCTTTTCGTTTGTTTTATACCTATCAGTTAACATTATTTTTCTCTTACAATGAAACAATATAAATCATCAATTAATAATATTTTTTTTCTCACAACGAATCAGCATGAACATTCTTCAAAGGCAGGAGCTCAAGCCGGGGCCTGTGGTGAGATCCTGCCACCTAAGCGATTCTTTACTGCCACATGCCCAGCCTCTTCCTCTATCAAGATTCCACATGGGGCACGCCTAACCTGTTGTTTAAATTGACCATGTCTTGGTGGAGAAACATTCCGTCTAAAGCAAAATGTTAGGTGCAAACATTTGGCGAAGCAGCAGCATCCAAAACTAAACTATATGCTAGGGCGTCCTGCCGCCATGTGACATGTGACTTTGGGAGGTCGTCGTGTTGTTGAAACTTGAGAAGAAGAATTCGACCGTCTCACTGTTGAGATCGTCCTCTTCTTACGACACCCAGGGTGGGTCACTATCAAGGGGCCTGTGTATATCATCATATATATCAATTATTAAGGTTTTTTTTCTCGACGGCTTAAAATTTTCACAGCACTGAAATTTGTAAAAATAAAGGAAAAAAGGAAGATACCTACATCAATTTTATTAGTTCCCCTAAGTAGTGGGTGAAAATGATTGATAACTGATATAAACACACGAAGTCCTGGTGTCCTGGTCATGGACCAAACTCTTGTTGAGAAACTGAATTGATGATCAAATTGCCTAGAAGCTTCCAAATCTTGGCCCCGGGTCATTTTTCCTCATGGGTTTCTGGGTCAAAGTCAACTGGACTCGTGAAACAGAAGCCGCGTAGAACTGCCAACGTGCCGACGAGGATTATGCTATGGTGGACGTGCAAGGTAAGGCAACGAAAATTCCTTCTGGAAGAATAGTAGTGGCGTACGAGTCAAGCAGCATATACCTGTCATATACTGTAGTCTACTGACTACTGAGCACTGTCACACACCAAGCCGGTCAATGACTGGAATAGTGAATATTACATTTGTCAACTGTCAAAAGGAAATAATAAGCAAGTGATCAGCTTCTACTTAAGCTGTTGGTGCCATTTTGGTGCGAAATCATCTCTCTCTGCATACAACAGCCTGGTTGCCTGGTTTTGTCCTCTCCTTTTTCTTAAAGCGTGAACCAACACTCCAACAGTAAATATTAAAGATGAGATGCATTATTCTGACTAGACTGGGATTTAGGTTAGACACAAACAGGTGATGTGATATAGGACCTTAATAGTCACACCTCTCAATCTTCTAAGACAATACAGGTTGTTACGAACATCATAACTTACGAGTTTGCATGACTGTCGTCTACAAATGCTGCCGACATATTGTACGGGTAACTACCGAAATGGGACTCCACAAGAATTACAAGAGTAGACACATGTGAACTCTGCATGAGAAAATTGGTCGACGGGGCAAATTGTAACAATATCAACTAGTTATCGTCCGTAAAGGTTTGCAGCTCCAAAACAACACCTTGAAACATTCTAAGCGGCATGGTATGAAGACTATATTTACAGTGGTACCAACTTCAGGGGACTTGGGAGGCTTGGGCAAAGCAATAGATCATGATACAATACATATTGAATCTTCGCTAGCAAGCTCATGTCATATTCGCCTTTGGAATCCTCATCTTCCTCGGCCAATGGCCATATACGCCAGTCAAGTCAATCTTCGGAGTGGCAAGTCCAGTAGATCAGCCCACTGAATGGTAATCACCAACATTATAAGCACGGAAGGAAGGAGCAATGGTGCAAGGAACAGAGTAATGGTATAAGTGCCACACGATAAGGAAATATAGTAGTAAATACCTGATTAACACGCACACACACTGTAGGACACCGGCAGTGCCAGTCCATGCAGATGGTCCTTTATCTGTAAGTGCATCTTGAACCAAAAACCCGACTGACCCGGCCAATGAGACAAAAGACACCACATATGAAATGAAAAGCCAGAGTTTCACCCTGCAATTGAATGCATTTGATTATCACATAAAGGGTAAAAGTCAAATCAGAGGGCAGCTCAGAGACATTTTAAGAGAACATCCTGGCTGACCACAGTGGTTCGTGGATGACAGTCTTTTCAAATATAGCATGTCGAGAACCAAACAGTTGGATAATTTGTGAACTAGTTCATGCAAAGAAAAAGCTATCAAGCTATGTGTCTTCCTATTCATTTTAGTTTACTTGGCACAAAGATTGGAAATTAGAGACAGAAGGTTCTATCTTTGTTCTGATTATACTTGTGGTTATACCTGTTAGGATTTCATTCATATGTTACTTTCTGCTTACTGTTGCACCGACGCCATTCAAATGGTTGTTTGATTCATGGAACAACATGAATATGGTACCATCGGATAATTTTGTCACAGTTCACAACATGAAAATGGTAACATCAGATAATTTTGTCACAGTTTAGTTGTTTCAAGAGTGCGATTGAATCCCAATTAATAACACAATGTCTAACCGACTGTTTCTGTTATGACCCTTCTTTAAGAACTGTTATGACCGATTCAAGTACTCGTTGATCCAAATTCGAGACCAAATAAGCATAATACACCCCTCTTGCTTAAACAAAATTGAAACTAACTAAAAATCCAAATTCACTTGCTCAATCAATCAAGACATTGAACATTTTATACCTCATCAAGTTCTAAAGCTACAATGATTCTAAAAGAAACTCTAAGCTACAGTATGCATAGCCAATTTAATTCCAAACGAGTACATATGCCTTTAGTTCCTTCCCCTTCTTTCTCGAGCGCTACAGTAGACCGAGGCGAAAAGAGGGCGACGCTGCTTCCGGGGCCGATTCCGGCGGCCTCCTTCTTCTCCGGTGTCCTCCCCGGCGCTGGAGAAGGAGGAGGGTGGGGAATCGACCGCCGGCTGTATATACTTCCTAGGTAGCTTGTAGATCTAGGGTAGTTAGGGTGCTCGCCGTCGCTCGATGGTGGAGCTTGTCGTGCCGGGAGTGCTAGAGCTGCGGCATCACCGTTCCTGTCGTTCGACTCCAACACCTCCACCTTCGTTGTCTCCATCGTGGCGTCCGTCTGCGTCGTCCCGTGGGAGGCGTCCGTCGGCGGCGGCCAGCTGGATGTCTGTGGCCTTGACGCCGCTGGGGGCGGACAACGCTACGGTGACGAGGGGTGACGGCCAGTTCGCGGCGTGGGAGAAGGTGGAGGTCGCCGGGTGTCAGGACGAGCTGACGGCGGCGGTGTACAGTAGCTCCGGCGGCAAATAAGCTGTGTCTCTGGCTTTGAAGACGACTCTGGTGTCTTCGCCGGTGACTATTTTGGACCCCTTCAGTTCTCCGGCGGTGATGGTGCATCGTCTCTGGCGTCTGGATGGGGTCAACTCTGTTTCCCGCCGGCGTTGTTGCTGGTGGTGGATGGTGCTTTGTCCGGGACACATCGGAGAGGCGGCGGCGACGATGCGTCCATTGGAATAAGCCTCCCGGGCTTCCGCCGTGTCGATGGCGTTTCGCTCTCCATCGTTGTCGGAGAGCTCGTGGAGATGGGGTCCTTCGGGAGCCTGATCAGGAGAGCTTGTCTTCCAGATCTCTTTGGTATTCCCTCTCACGCGTGATGCCACAATAGTAGGGCGACGTCCTCGTCGCACGCCAGAGTTTTTCTGGGGATTTCTCAAAGGACGCGGTTGTTTCGGTGGTGTGTAGGTGTAGGTCTGGTAAAGTTGTAGGGGTGCGTGGTGTTTGCATTTCTATGTACTGAACAGATTCTACAGCTATACATTGCAGAGTGAGAGGGATCAAAAAAAAAAGTACATATGCCTTCACTATTAGCACGATCAAGAATCGAATTAGCCAAACCAAACCGCTAGACCTCTCAGTGTTCAATTAACCGCATCATGGTACACCTACAAACGAAATAATCGCAATTAAACACTGACGGGTTCGAGAATTTCGGCCTCACCTCCATTCGGAGTCGTCGTAGGGCGAGTAGTAACCGTCGCCGATGTCCTCCCGGTTGACGCAGTTGAACATGAGCGCCGCGAACGAGGCGAAGAACCCTAACGAAGCAAGAACCCAGAGGGCACAATCGGTCAAAAAACCCCCAGATTTCGGGACACACAGAGCGAAGGAGGCGAGACGACGGGGCCACGGGGGGCGAAGCTTGCGGACACGGCGCACCGCGCGCGTACCTGGGAGGTAGTGGAGGAAGGGGACGGCGGCGGCGCTGCAGACGACGGCGTCGACCCAGAACCACCACCCGGCCCCGAAGACGGCGCCGGCGACGCCCGGGCCCACGATCGGCCACCCCGCCAGGAAGTTGTTGTTGTCCATCGCCCCGCGGTGGCCGCCTCCGACTCCGACTCCAACGCCGGGAAGGGGAGAGTCCGAGTGGGGAGCCGCTTTGTTCAGTCTAGCCCTCGAAAGTTTTGGTATTGTGACTTTTTGCTTTAGGCTGAGGAATGGTTGGAGAACGCCGCCGCCTTTAGTACCTTTTCTAGATTGCTCCTTCACGAGAAACAGTACACTTTCTAATCAGTGTGAAGTGTGAACCTTGCAAATTATACGTGCACTTCAGAATCGAAATGTTTCAGGCCAAACTCCAGCAGAATTTATGCGAAATCAACATTTTCTTGGTTCATAATAAGTTTTGCATTCAAACATGGCTAAAGAATACGAGCTACTCCGTATTCCAGAAGTATGGCATCACAGAACAAAGAGTAAGGAGGTCCAGCTGTTACATTTCATACAGCATAAACATGCTTGATCGGAAATTTTTATAGGTTTTTCCTTCAGAATTTTGAGTTGATCCCGCATCCTAAACACATCTAGAGGGAATCAAGCTAATGAATGATCTCGAGAAAATCGGGGGTTGCAGAAGAAACCAGTATCAGGATAAAGACATGAATACATTCCAAGATTCCAACAGTGCTGAAGCATAAACAGACTGCAAGAGTTCATGAACCAAGATGGATATACAACTCTTGTTAATACACAGGATCAGTGACAAGAGTCTGCATGCATTTGCCTAACAAGCACAACACTAATCCACTGAAACTACTTGCCAGCCGATTTTGATTGGGAACTCCGGCGATCCTTGGCGAGGCCCGACCTTTGGAGACTTTCTACAACCTCTGCCACCGCTCGATCTCCCCTCTCGAGGACTCCCTCGAGCGCCTTCACCTTCTCCGCCAGCTGTTCAACATTCGTGTTCGCACAGCTCACCAGCTTATCTGCTGTCTTCAACGCCGTGCATAGCTAGAGGTCGACAGAACCACAACATTCTTAGTTCCCTGGAATAGATACATGTGTATGCCGCATTAAAAAGGAAAGGGAAAGCAAGAACCTCACCTTCAGCATCATCGATGGCCATGAAGGATCGTTCTCTTGTAGCGCCTTCATCAAATCGTTGTAGTGTTCCTAATAGCATAATGAACAATCTAAAGTTCAATCGCATTTTTCAGTTGAGACTTGAGAGAGATTTAAAGCCCGGTCAATCAAATAGCAAGTTTGGTGCAGTATAACAACATACTATGGATGAACTAAACAGCATTCTATGACTTGGAGGGATGTCTAACTCATATCA
>OAMR01000961.1:194944-209032 GCA_900205405.1 Echinochloa crus-galli
AGAACATCCTGGCTGACCACAGTGGTTCGTGGATGACAGTCTTTTCAAATATAGCATGTCGAGAACCAAACAGTTGGATAATTTGTGAACTAGTTCATGCAAAGAAAAAGCTATCAAGCTATGTGTCTTCCTATTCATTTTAGTTTACTTGGCACAAAGATTGGAAATTAGAGACAGAAGGTTCTATCTTTGTTCTGATTATACTTGTGGTTATACCTGTTAGGATTTCATTTATATGTTACTTTGTGCTTACTGTTGCACTGACGCCATTCAAATGGTTGTTTGATTCATCGAACAACATGAATATGGTACCATCGGATAATTTTGTCACAGTTCACAACATGAAAATGGTAACATCAGATAATTTTGTCACAGTTTAGTTGTTTCAAGAGTGCGATTGAATCCCAATTAATAACACAATGTCTAACCGACTGTTTCTGTTATGACCCTTCTTTAAGAACTGTTATGACCGATTCAAGTACTCGTTGATCCAAATTCGAGACCAAATAAGCATAATACACCCCTCTTGCTTAAACAAAATTGAAACTAACTAAAAATCCAAATTCACTTGCTCAATCAATCAAGACATTGAACATTTCATACCTCATCAAGTTCTAAGCTACAATGATTCTAAAAGAAACTCTAAGCTACAGTATGCATAGCCAATTTAATTCCAAACCGAGTACATATGCCTTCACTATTAGCACGATCAAGAATCGAATTAGCCAAATCAAAACGTTAGACCTCTCAATGTTCAATTAACCGCATCATGGTACACCTACAAACGAAATAATCGCAATTAAACACTGACGGGTTCGAGAATTTCGGCCTCACCTCCATTCGGAGTCGTCGTAGGGCGAGTAGTAGCCGTCGCCGATGTCCTCCCGGTTGACGCAGTTGAACATGAGCGCCGCGAACGAGGCGAAGAACCCTAACGAAGCAAGAACCCAGAGGGCACGATCGGTTAAAACCCCCCAGATTTCGGGACACGCGGAGGGAAGGAGGCGAGACGACGGGGGGCGAAGCTTGCGGACACGGCGCACCGCGCGCGTACCTGGGAGGTAGTGGAGGAAGGGGACGGCGGCGGCGCTGCAGACGACGGCGTCGACCCAGAACCACCACCCGGCCCCGAAGACGGCGCCGGCGACGCCCGGGCCCACGATCGGCCACCCCGCCAGGAAGTTGTTGTTGTCCATCGCCCCGCTGGTGGCCGCCTCCGACTCCGACTCCGACGCCGGGAAGGGGAGAGACCGAGTTGGGAGCCGCTTTTTTCAGTCTAGCCCCTGCAAGTTTTACTATTGCGAATTTGCTCTAGGCTAAGGAAAGGAGTGAGGAGGACGCCGCCTATAGTTCAGGTGCTTTTACTAGATTGCTCCTTCACGAGAAACAGAACACTTTCTGTCGACTGTAGAGAACCACGAACCAGGATGGAAAAAAAACAGCACAACGTAAGTAGGATCAGTGTGAACCTTGCAAATTATACGTGCACTTCAGAATGGAAATGTTTCATGTGAAATTCCTGCAGAGTTTTTACGAAATCAACATTTTCTTGGTTCATAATAAGTTTTGCGTTCAAACAGGGCTCAAGATTCCAGAAGTATGGCACCACAGAACAAAGAGTAAGGAGGTCCAGCTGTCACATTTCATTAAACATAAGCATGCTTGATCGGACATTTTTATGGTTTTTCCTTCAGAATTTTGAGTTGATCATCCTGACCACATCTAGAGGGAATCAAGTTAATGAATGATCTTGCAAAAATCGCGAGTTGCAGAAGAAACCAGCAACATGTATATATCAGGATAAAGACTAGAATGCATTCCAAGATTCCAACAGTGCTGAAGCATAAACAGACTGTAAGAGTTCATGAACCAAGATCGATATACAACTCTTGTCAATACACAGAACCAGTGACAAGAGCCTGCATGCATTTGCCAGCACGAATCCACGGACACTACTTGCCAGCCGATTTTGATTGGGAACTCCGGCGATCCTTGGCCAGGCCTGACCTCTGGAGACTTTCTACAACCTCTGCCACCGCTCGATCTCCCCTCTCGAGGACTCCCTCGAGCGCCTTCACCTTCTCCACCAGCTGTTCGACATTCGTGTTCGCACAGCTCACCAGCTTATCTGCTGTCTTCAACGCCGTGCATAGCTAGAGGCAGACAGAACCACAACATAACATTATTAGTTCCATGGAATAGGTACGTGTAAATCGCATTAAAAAGAAAAGGGGAAGCAAGAACCACACCTTCAGCATCAGCGATGGCCATGAAGGATCATTCTCTTGTAGCGCCTTCATCAAATTGTCGTAGTGTTCCTAATAGCATAATGAACAATCTCAAATTCAACCGCATTTTTCAGTTGAGACTTGAGAGAGATACCAAGCTCAGTAAATCAAATAGCAAGTTTGGAGCAGTATAACAACATACTATTGATGAATTAAACAGCATTCTATGACTTGGAGGGATGTCTAACTCATATCATGCATTGACCATTTAACATGAGGTTTGAACAAAGCAGCCAGTACGAGGGATGGGAATCAAGCATGATTAAAATTGCAACAGCACGAACATTTTTCGACTAAAATTGCAGCAAACAATTAAATATTACTCTCTTCTGACTAAAACTGCAGCAATGCAACCATCTTCTCTGCTGGATCAGGTTTGCAAAGAAGCCGAGCCCAAGACACTATATCTTAAACTAAATTAAGTGCGATCTTTTCAGCTTGACTAGCATTGCATCAATGTAAATCGAGCTGAACTTTTGTAAGCCTTAACTAAAAAAATGTCGCTGCCTTATCATCCGTGGGGAACAGACGGGTGCCTAATAGAAAACCAAAGGATACGAATCACTTTCTCAATTCCACATCGGGATGGTAAATTCTACGAACCGAGGAGTAGTATACAAGGAGCATACGATGGATAAATCAATGGAGGGGAACCAGATCGAGAACAGGAGAGAAAAGAGGAACCGAGACCTAACCTCGAAGAGCCGGCTGAGATCGGACGGGTCGGCTTCCCCCGCCTGTTGTGCCGCCGAGGGGGAGGAGGGGACGGACGCATCTCCGACGCCGGCGAGCGGGTCGTCGCCGCCGTCGACGGCGAGGTCGCTGAGGAGATCCCCGATGGTGAGCAGCGGGCCTCCGACTCCCCGCATCTCGTCGTCTCTAGGTGGCGTTTGGCTAATGGGAAACGGAGGTTGGGATAGGATAGATTTTGGGTATGTCTAGGCCTCGTTTAGATTCCAAATTCACCTCTCAAATTTACGTAATAAAAAGATTTCTCATCATATTAAAATATATAATATATATGAAGTATTAAATGTAGGTGAAATAAAAAACTAATTGCACAGGCCCTGTTTAGTTCCACGTCAAGTCACTAAATTTTTCAAAATTCTCTCTCTAAACTTCACTATCCTCCTGTCACATCAAATCTCTCTTATCGTGTATGAAACACTAAACGTGGGTAAATAAAAAAATAATTATATGGTTTTGATGTACACGACGCGACGATGTTTTGAACCTAATTAGGTCATGGTAGGACAATGTTTACCACAAACAAACTAAAAGTGCTACAGTGCGCTACAGTGTCCGATGTGATATTTTCCTAAACTTTCTCCTCATTTTGAAACTAAACACACCCATAGTTTTGTTGTGCTTTGCGAGATGAACATTTTGAGCCTAATAATCAATTTTTAGACCACAAATACAATCGAAATGCTACAGTGACGCACTGATTACGAAGTGACATCAAACTCCCAAATTTAAGCACCCAATTCAACATTTAAACAAGGCCTTAGTCTAAAATTTCTCTCTCCAAACTTCACTATTCACCTATCACATCAAATCACATCAAATCTCTCTCCTCATGCATGGAACATTAAATGTGGGTAAATAAAAAACTAACTGCATAGTTTTTACGTACGCAACGAGACGAACCTTTTGAGCCTACTCCGTAGTTAGATCGTGATAGAACAATGTTTACCACAAACAAATGAAAAATACTACAATGCGCTACAATGTTCGGCGTGACTTTTTTACAAGCTTTTCGCCGCAACTAAACACACCCTTAACACCCACGTTCGGTTTATGGAATAGGGAAATAAACGTGGATTGGGATAGGAAAAAGAAGCCGCCGTATCCGCGTGATACGGGAGCCGAGCTCGAGCAACAGCAGGCCACCATCACCACGAGGGTTGTGTTTAGTTCCCCGTCCCATCATCAAAATTCTCAAGATTCTCTCTCCAAACATCACTATCCACCTATCACATCAAATCTCTCTCTTCATGCATGAAACACTAAACGTGAATAAATAAAAAAATTAATTGCATGATTTTAATGTACACGACGAGACGAGACGAATCTTTTGAGCCTAGTTAGAACAATGTTTACCACAAACAAACGAAAGGTACTACAGTACACTACAGCGTCTGATGTGACATTTTTTCCAAACTTTCTCCTGAGCTTCTAAACACACCCGACAAGCTGCTGAGAAAAGTGCCGACGCAGCTGCCCGCCTCGCGGAGCTCGTGCAGCACCGGCTCGCCTGCGTCACCGACTAGCTGACCAGCTCACGGTTGCCTCGTGGAGGCTCGAGCTGCTGCTGCAGCTCACCGCTGCCTCCGATCGACTGACTGAGCTGGGGCAATGCCTCGCGCCATCGAACCGCTGAAGGTGTGCAATCCACGCTTGTGGTGGTTGTGGTTATGGATAAGGCTGCTGGGCTCGTGGATTGGATAAGCCGATAAGGTGTGCTGTGTGTTTTTTTTTACCTCATGGACCTCACTTAACCCAAACCCAAAACCTCATCCGAACAATGGATTGGGCTTGGATTAGCATAACCCTGACCCAGACCAGCAGATTTCCTTTTCCCAAACCCAGCGAGGATCCAAACACCCGGCAATTCTATATGGCATGCGGAAGTATTTTCCGTAGTTAGTTTCCAGTGTTTGAGATTCGTATATAAATTCTTATCCGTAAGATATTTTCCTCAATCTCCACCCCTCCTCCTGCTCCATGTCGCCGCCGCTAAGCGTCTGCTCGTCCTCGCGCGCCGCCGCAGCCGAGCGCCTGCTCTTCCTCGCGCGCTTGCTACGCCGCCACAGCCCAGCGCTTCCTCTTTTCTTGCGCTTGCTGCGCGCCTCTCTTTCTCGTACGCAGGTGTCGTCCAGCTCGTCGCCGTTGCCGTGCCCCGTGCTAGTCGCGGCGGCTGCTCGCGTGAGCACCACCGTGAGCTATAATGGTTGCTCGCGTGAGTACCACCGTGAGCTTCTATTACCCTCTCTGATGCATATACTTACAGTTGGATTCACACATCATGATTGTTCTTGTGGTGCGCTGCCGCCATCGCTGGAGAAGAAGAAATGATAAGTATTTTTTTTAAATGTTGATGCAGATGTTGCTAAATGTTGAATCTAGTCTCACAAGACGTTGAAATATGTAGTAAAAAATGTTGAATGCAATATTTTAAATGTTGATGTGTGTTTATAGAAATTGTTAACTAGTATATTTTTTAACACTCACACGTGCAATGCTACTAGTAATTCGTTTTTGGCCTCTAAGCTATCTTGCTTATTTGGTAAACGAAAGCCACCCTAGTGATAAGGAACGTGGGCCACACTGGTTTCTATCGAAGGGTTTTGGGCCTAAATTAGGCCGAATCTATGTGTGTCGATGCTGATGATGATTCTTTGCCTGAATAACATACTCCCTCCAATTTAGTAAAAAAAGTCATTTTGGACAAGGTTTGAGTCAAACATTGGGAATATAAATTATAAATAACATTTAAGTCGTTGAGTTTCGAAATGTGAAAATTATATAAATAGATTGGTCTTGAAAATTACTTTCATAAAAATATAAATATATAAATTTTCAAGAAATATTTTTATAGAAAAGAAGAGTTAAAGTTGTGCTTTGGTGACCGTGTGGCTGTCCTAAACGACTTTCTTTACCAAACCGGAGGGAGTACATCTTTACGATGTAGATGATGTTTTTACAACTTTGACGAAGAGGCCTGAGTCTATCTACAGTAGTACAATTACAAATTTGCTACAGGACACGCGAAGTGGCGCTCGTTTGCTGAAACACACCGTTGACCGCTTATTAGGCTGAGGGACACTGCACTTTTGTGCCAATTTGCTGGAAGACACCGCATGCCTTAAAATATCATTTCCTGGCTGGGAAGGAGAGAGAAGATAGATGGAAGGTCGATTGTACCCCTGCCCTGGCTCCACCCGTTTAATCGGGTCTGACCCGAGTCGACCACCCAACCTGGCTTATCCACTCGACCCAGCTGACTTGGAGAGAGAAGAGAGGGACGGCGAGCGGCGGAGAAGGGAGAGGGGCGGCGAGCGGCGGAGAGGGGAGGGCGTGCGGTGGAGAGGGGTCTGGGATCCATCTTAGAGATGGCTTCAGGCTCGTCTTCCTCTTCCGCCCCTCCACGCGGTCGCGCTAGCAGAGGAGATCCAGCTTGTCCCTACTGCAAGACGAAGACCATCGTGGAGCGGACGGCCATGACCGAGGCGAATCCGTGGAGGAAGTTTTATACATGTTCAAATCGGGACTGGGTAAGTGCAATGCTGCTGCTGTTCCCTGTGGTTTTGTTAGTGGATTTGGAATTCGACTTTCTTGCCGACCTAGGGTTCTTGCCTCTGCAGGGGATTCGACTTGTACTTTCTTCATGTGGAAGCCAGCGAGCACAGAAGATGCCGTGGAGGCCGCCGCGATGAAGATGTTGGCAGCAGTGGCTGAGTTAAAGGAAGGGATAGCAATGTTGACAGCAAGCATGGCAGCCCAGAGAGTAGGACTGAGAAGAATTGCAGAGATTGGGGATAGGAATTGCAGCGTTTCTCGTATGATGTTTGGAGTTGCTTTAGCTGCTGTAGTAGTGAATTTTGTGCTTGTTGTAGCAATGATTATGAAGTAGAATGTACCCTTAACTTTGTGCCTGGATGCATGTACTGGTGTCACGTTTCACTGAATGAATGTACTGGAACATTCACTTTGTGCATTATTGCACTGAATATACTCGTGTATTATTGCACTGAATGATGGAAATGAGCTCAAACATTTCAGACAGCAAATTTCAGACCACAAGTTGTCACAAATTTTAGACAGCATAACTTGAAACAAAGATCCATAGGTTCAGACATTACATAAGCACCATAAGTTGAGACAAATCTCCAGCAAAGACTACATAAGTTCTTGGGACATTAAAACTACATAAGTTCATACAAATAAGACTGCATTTCGACTACATTGGTTGCACTCCACTACTTGGCCTTCCTGCTTCGAGTAACTGGTCCTGGGCTGCTTGTGTGCATAGGAGAAATAGTGGACCTAGCAGGTGAGGACCTGAAATACAAAAAAGGGAACCAGGCATTAGTTAAGGCAATAATAGAAGGGAAAATGGTTGCAGTGCTTGTAAGTGTGATGAGATGACATACTGTATGGTTGTAGTGCTTTGTGCTTCCTTTGCTCTCTTCTTCTGCTTCTTTTGTGGAGGTGCATCATTGACCACCACTACCTTTGGCTTCCCCTTCTTCTTCTTCTGCTTCTTCTGGACAGGTGCCTCCTCAACACATTCTGTAATGATCTCTACTACCTTTGGCTTGTATCTCCTCCTCTTCTTTGGTCCAGCAGGAGGTGGTGCATCAGGGTCTAAGACAATTTCATTACAAGTTTTCTGAAGATGGCCAAATCCTCCACACCTCTTACACCTCCTCTTCCCTCTTGGACCTGAACCCCCCTCTTCAACCCCAACAATCCTCTTAGTTCTTGGCCTCCCTGTTGCTCTCTTTAGAAGTGGTGGCCACAGCTTGAAACCCATGTCTACCTTCTCCCATTCACTCTTGTCTGGCATTGGAGGTATCCCTGTTGCATATGTAGCTTTAAACATGTCCACAGAGTAGTAGTGGTCCACATAGTCCTCCAACTCGAACCTACGGCTACCAATGTAAGCTATAGCATGAGGACATGGTTTACCGGTTACTTGCCAAGACCTACAGCTGCATTCTTTTGCCTCCAAGTCAACAATGAACCTCCAAGGAACCAAGTCTTTGCTGACACCTCCAACCTCTCCAATCATTGGTCCACTCTTGTGAATGTTGTACTTGAGACCCCTACTTTTTGCATTCAACTCCTTCAGCACATGTGGAAGGATCTTTCCATGCAACTTCTGTGCTAAAGATACCCTTGTGCAAAATCTTTCCATAATCATTAGCCTGATCTTGTCCATCAACTCCACAACAGGAAGTGATTTGTCAGCCCTAACCCAGTTGTTGAATGTCTCAGCGATGTTATTTGTAACATAATCACACTTGCTAGTGACAGAAAACATACACCTAGCCCACAAGTGCTTGTGGTTGTCATGAAGCCACTCCATAGCTTTTGGGCAAGCTTTCTCCATCTCTTTGTAGTGCCTGTCATGAGTTGTCCTTCTGTATGCTCTTGAAGCAGGCCACAAGTTCCTCTCAAATACTTCACCCCTAAATCTCTTCTGGAAATTCTTCACAAGGTGCCTCATGCATTCTCTATGCTCAACACCATTAGTGAACACCTGAGTAACAGCAGAATCTATGCCCTTCCCTGCATCAGTGGAGATAACCAATCCAGTTGGTGAACCTACAGCTTTGTGAAGCTTCTCCATGAACCATTCCCAATTCTCTGTTGTCTCACTGCCAAATACTCCATATGCCACTGGAAACATCCAGTTGTGACCATCTATTCCTATTGCAGATGCTAACTGTCCCTTCCACTTGCCTGTCAACACAGTTGAGTCAATGCCTAAGTAAGGCCTGCACCCATTCAGAAACCCATCTATGCAGGGTTTCAAAGCAACAAACATTCTCCTGAACCTGTGCTTGTCACCTACAACCTCCCAGTCAATATCAACAATACTACCAGGACTCCTTTTCTCCAACTCTGCCTTCCAGCTGAACACATGTTCAAAGCTATCCTCCCAGCCACCAAGAATCTCATCTAATGCCATCTGTCGACCGTCCCAGACAACTTAATAAGAAATCTTGATGCAATACTTCTCTTCTAGTTTTGCCTTCAAAGCTTTGGCTCCAATTGTTGGATCTTCCCTCAGCCAATTGATAACCCTATCCTTCACCCAATGATTTGTGGCCATGCAGTTATGCTCAAACTTGCTTGTGCTAGAACATGTATGCTTGTATGGCATCTTCTTGATCTACATCAGTAGACAGTGCAAGGCAGAAGAAGCATTAATAGCTATAATAGTGACAAATATCAGATAACAAATGAATTTACAGATAACACATAAATTTACATACCTGCCAAGTCCTTCCATCTTGTAGTTGAGAAGCACGAATTCTCCACCTACACCTCTTGGCCTTACAATGAGCTCGAAAATTCAGGTATTACCTAGGAAGCTATCAATATCTTGACTGATAGTACTGCATATTGTCTAATGCATCTTTTAAAACAGAAAGAATCTTCAAAAGTAACACCAACTTCTATCTTTGGATCATCTATGTCTGTTACATGCATCATTTGTGAGCAACCCTCCTCATCATCAACCACCAATGGATCATTATCCTCTGGGTCAGAGCCAGGATAATAGTCTGGGTCACTTGCCTCATCATCTGATACAAGATCATTGTAGTTTGCCTTCTCATCATCCACACCAACATACTCAGTTTCATCACATTCTCCCCAGTCATTCTGTTGCACAGTGGTGTTTGGGTCAGGATCCTTGGGTTGTTCAGTTGGGTTAGCCTCAGTGGGTGGGACAGTTTGGGTGGTTTGGACAGACTCATTGGTTTGGTTAGTGTACACATGGCTCTGCTGTGTGCTGACATTGTTCTCCAAAGCTAGCAGTCTACTGCCAGTATCCTTAACTTCTACTTGAATTGGTAGCCTCCTACAATCCCAGTACATATCAAATGCTTCAAGTAAAGAACTATCTGAATCTAACTGAACATACTGCTTCCTATCCTTGTGAAAGTAAGTGACACATAGCATTTGGTCCTGTCCATCAACTATGTCCTCATTCAGCATGTCCCGCAGATCAAACCAACATGTAGTATCCTTGTCAAAAATCCGGTTCAAATCTTTGTCACATGGTAGTCATCTTTCCCATCGGCCCGTTGCTCCACATATGCAGTCACTCTAATCGCCACTCTACAACATGACTTAGGATCCATCCTACAACACAGATCGACGGTAACAATCAACAATACCATCGATTTCTACCACAATCCTACGAGATCTATCGCATTTATCCCTACTCGATTGCAATCGAACAAGAAAAGGCAAGGTTTCGAGATCTCACCCTTCGGGGACCCATTTCCAGTTCATGGGTTTCGACGGAGATTCACCGCTTCGCAGCCGTCTCCTCCTGGGTGACATCATCTTGGCGACGGAGATCTATCGGCTTCTCATCGGAGTCGCTCGAGCTGGGAGTTGGGGATTGAGGAGGGGAGGCCGCGGCGACGGGGAGTTGGGGATTGAGGAGGGGAGGCCGCGGCGGCGGAGGCCCTGACCTAACTGGCTGTCGGTGGGCTCGGGTCGGGTCGGTCAGTCGGGGTCAGTCAACCGGAGTTTAATCTGGTCAGGTCCAAGCGGGTCCAAGGGCACCAGTTGTCATTTGTGAAAAATTCTCTCTCCTTCCCAGCCAGGAAATGATATTTTAAGGCCTGCGGTGTCTTCCAGCAAATTGGCACAAAAGTGCAGTGTCCCTCAGCCTAATAAGCGGTCAACGGTGTGTTTCAGCAAACGAGCGCCACTTCGCGTGTCCTGTAGCAAATTTTCCCTTAATAATTTTATAATTAACTAGCAAGAACTCGCACGTTTAATAAAAATACGGAGACCGAGCTGGTAACTCGATCATCATATTATATGGTTTTCGCAAAATAATAACGTATTAAAGGACCGTGGGTTGATTTTTATAAATATTAGAGGGTTTTCGTAAAATTATTTGATGGACGAAGCGAAAGTTTTGAATATTTATAGTATATAGATATAGATAGATAGTCAATGACAAACAAATAAAAGAAGATACAATTATAAATAATATCTAATATTTATTATCTATCCATTCTTAGTGAATCTAAAACCTAGATATTTGAAAATTTCTACATCTCGGCATTTTGAGATGGAGCAAAAGTGTGTGGTTAGGCTCGACATTTTGCTAGTACTCCATATATACATTTTTTGTCATGTGTTTTTCTAACACAGTCGTATTCATCGCATTTTAGACCAAAGACCATTGGCCTTGCTTTGTATTGAAAGCATTGTTGTAAGTTATACTGTGGTTACCAGCTTACAAGGACAGAGTTTTAGACATTCTACTGACCATAAACAATCTCTCCACTTCTCTCAAAGACGAAGACAAAAAACAGAACAAAGAAAGCTTCAAACATTCATCAGATTTTTAAACTCCCACTCCTCATGTGACTTCAGATTGCAGCGTAGATAGCCTTGCCATGATTTTGTTCTTCATTTCCTCCACCAACTGTTCCTCCGGTTTAGATAAGACTATCCATCTCTACATATAAGATATCATACGGTACAAAAGGCCATTACAGGAGATGCAAGCACAGAATTATTGAAAACAAAATCATTTCTAATTAGCCATAAATTCCAAGCACTACACCCTAACAAGAACATAAAGGTTTTTCTGTTTTTTTCAGAACATTTAAAACCTCCTCCGGAAAATTCTTTACACTGTCTGGAATGTAATGCCATTCAAAGGCATCTCTAAGCACACTCCAGATGAGTTGGGGGTAGAAGACAGCTAAAAATGATGTGATCAGTTGATTCTATATGACCACAAAGTTTACAGTTAATATCTCCAGGTCAATTATGTTTCACTAATTGCTCAGCTGAAGAACAACAGTTAGTATTCATCGCATTGAGCATGATCATCTGCATAATAATGTTAGGAAGCTCGTGATGGGAACGGCCGAACGGTGTACTGTTTTGCACACACTGTTACATAAAAAAAATTCTTTCACGCTTGGGTCCGCAAGGCAGTGCACTGACGGCAGCTAAACCTGCCACACGCGTAAAGACGGGGACTGCAAAGATATACTTCCAAGCTGTGGAAAGTAACATGACAGATGCATGGCGAGGCTCGATCGGAGTTGACTGTGGACATGTCAAGAGCTCCGAGGCAGCGGCCGGCCGGCGGCCATCCGTGCCACCGTTCCAGGACCCGCAAGCGAGCAGAACTGATCATCAACAACGCCGACGAGTCTCTCCCCGGGGATGCTTGCGTTCTGAACTTGGAGGGCCGCGTCCATGGAGGCCTTCCTTCCAGCGCGATTTCTCAGTTCTTCGCTGGGACTGACGGGCGACGCAAATTCGTCAATAGACCTCGCGTTTCTCTCTTGGAACAAGACCCTGACGAGTCTCTCCAGGGGGACGCTTGCGTCCACGGTGGGTGGCTTCCCGCTGTCGCCCTCGGCGACCCGCAGGGGCAGGGCCGTGTACATGGAGGGGGCGCGATGTCTCCGTTCTTCACTGGTGACTCCTCGGTACCATCACCCAGCAGGTTAGTACTGATTCTGTCGTCTGACCATAGATTTGCTTCGTATGTTGATCATCATTTTTTTACTTACCGAGAATCTGTTGATTCAATGTTTTTTATAACTTTCTTATTCTAATATTTTTATTGATTAAACATTTTATATGGTTTGTTGATTCAGCAACTTTATAAGATGATTCGTATTTTCTTGATCAGTTAACATTTTTTTACAGACTTGCTAACTTTTCAAATGATTCAATATTGTGTAACTAAATGACGAGTTTAATTTTCCCTTTGTGGTGAATACTGCTTGGACAAGTAGCGATCAACCACCTGCAGGTAGCAGGCCCCACGACGTTGCCATGTCTGCCCTCGCCATGGAGTTCTGTAATCTCAAAATCTGGAGAATTGATGTGCTGAGTGATCACCTGGGCATCTCGCCTGCGTCCATCTGGGGCTCCGTCAGGCGCAGCTGCAGCAGCGGTTCTAACTCTGACTCGGCAGCCTCGTGGCCGACCTCCTCTGGTTCCTTCACTGGCACGAGTGGCAGTTCAAATCAGACCAGCTTCGCCTACCTCTCGGCTTTAACTGAGGACATGTCAGTACGAAGTGATAAGGCTTTCTCACGCAATGATTTTATCGACCGCAAGTTGTTGTCTATCCTCAACGACATTGCAGGCATCATGATCGACGGCGGATATGAAAAGATGCTCCGACGAGCAATCGATCGGCAATCTGCTAAACTTGCCAGGTGTGTGTTTAGTCCATCGAGGCGCCCGTACACCTGCATGAGCCAAAATCTCAAGATAAACAAGTACAAAAGTTTTAATAATAAATTTTCCATCCATGGCTGATTAAAATTGCTTCTCTTTACTTCATTTATTTTGTTGATTTTGTAACACAATACTTTTATATACACTGTAAATTAACTCTATTTGGTAGTGATAAAATTTATTTACAAATTACTTGTGAGGAACCCGTACAAATTACTCCAATTTAATCGATTCACTGTCCTTTGGTTAATTTAAACGGGAGTAATTCCGGTAGTCCTTAAAATGTGTCATGAGAAATGTTTAGGGTTTACACACTACTCACAAACACACTAATAACAACATCATCACACACGTAGCATGTCTATACATGAAAGAGGTTCAGAGTTTACATACTCATGTCTTAAAGTTCTGCAGCACAAAATTTAAATCACACTCATATAATTTGCATAACAAAATATAACGATAGCACTATATGTTGACATGGTATTTCTATAATATCTAAGTCAAGCATTAATACAATTGCATAAATAAAGTAATTGTATTTCATGAGCTTTAATCTTCCATGAACTCTGTCATGAAACTCTAAATTGAAAGAGAAATCCATAGAACGTACTCCTTGCTGAGGCTACGCGAATAGATTACTGTATACCCTGTAGGGGTGTACTACTTTTCCAACACGAGAGACCAACCGCCATATCTGACGTAAAATCTGCAGTTCACGCCAAGCACACAGCAAGCCGAATCAGCTGGCTTCACACGTGGCTCGAGCGTTCGAATCCGGAAAGCGTGCCAGTCAATTTTCCTGAAAACTGACAAAGGAAGA
>OAMR01000961.1:215321-233401 GCA_900205405.1 Echinochloa crus-galli
GAGGATTTCCCAATTTCAACTTGATCATTCGGGAAACGAGAATCTTTCTTGCGAATTTGTTCAACCGTGACTTGCCGAGTGGGGTCAACTGAGCCACTTTGTCTTGCCTTTTCTGAAGTTAAAACTTTCATCTTCCCTTTTTCTTCAGGTGCAACAGCATTCACCATGTTGATTGAAAACCCAATCATACTCTGAGGGAATGGATTGCTATCCAATTTCATTCTGTTGTCAAACTTCAGGTGCCCCTCTTGGATAGCCTTTTGAATCCTCATTCTGAAGATCCTGCATTCATTAATGGAATGAGAATTTCTGTCATGAAATCCACAATACTTCTTGTCTTTCACTCCTTCAGGCCGAAGCATAGAATGCCCCTCTGGTAATTTGATTTGGCCTTCTTTCACAAGGAAATCAAACAATTTGTCTGCTTTAGTCACATCAAAATCATATGTGCCCTTGGTCTGTTTAATCCACTTCTGATTCACTGTGATCGGCTCTTTGCCCCATACTATTTCTGCTGCAGCTATCTCTTCATTTTCCTCATACTCATCTCCTTGATCTGCTCTTTCGAGGAATTGATTGTAAATATCAGCTACATCATTGTGTTTGGCAAATTTAGCATCTTTCTTGAGACCGTATGCTTGGTTACTCATTAATGACAATCTGAGTGATAACTGGCCCAAATCATCAAATTCCATGCCGAATAACTTTTTACGAATTGCAGGCAACATTCCAGCTATAGCCATACCAGCCAGCTGATCATCAGGAATATTTAGAGAGAAGCACATACTCTTTGTTTCCCTGAACCTCCTAAGGAATTCTGTAGGTGTCTCATTATGTCTCTGCCTCAAGCTAGTTAAATCAACCAACTTTTTCTCAGTGCTGCCAGTATGCCTTGGCTTGTCACCATCCCCAATGTCCACTTCTTCTAGCTTATCAGCCGACACAAATCCACGTCCTAACTTCCCGTCAGTCCCATCAATTGGATTCTCCATTAAAAATTACTATGAGAGCCGACTGCTTTGATCGGCTGTTGATCACCGCTGACTGGTTCAACAGGACCTTCTCCCCAATCTTTGCCTGAAAAGCAATCTATGCCTTGATATTCCCAAAAAGCTGGCTCTACGTTAGCCACGCTTATTGAATCATCTGCTTGGACAATTTCCACTTCATCATCTATCCACTGAATAAGCTGCTGATGCATGGTAGATGGAATGCAGCAATTTGCATGTATCCAATCCCTTCCAAGCAGCAAACTATATGATCCTTTGCCCTCAATAACAAAGAAGGTTGTAAGCAGAGTTTTAGACCCAATCATCAAATCCACATGCACGCATCGTTTAGTGTCGGAAGGATTCCCAGCAAAATCATTCAAAACTATGCTTGTTGGTGTCAAATCTCCAGGGCCCATGCCAAGCTTTCTGAATGTAGTGTATGGCATCACATTGACAGCAGCTCCACCATCAACAAACATCTTAGTTAATGGCTTCCCATTGACAAATCCCCTCAAGTACAGTGGCTTCATGTGGCGATTCTTAGCTGGTTTACTGAAAATAGCCTGCTTCTCCAGCATCAATTTTGCCATTAACCCCAATTGCTCGGCTTCATCTATCTCTGGCAATATTTCCTCCTGTACAATTTGATTAGCCGGAGCTATAAATTTATTCGGCAAGAAACATACCATGCATGTGGGAGCCGCAGGACCATGTTCATCAGGTTTGTCTTTTGGGCGCCATATTGATTTTATCCTAGTTCCTGCTTGCTTTAGTTCTTGATTTCTTAGGCGCTGCACTCTTCTCTTTTGATTCTTCCTCAAACCAGGTGGGCACCACTGTCCTTTTTTGCCATACATAACCATGATCATCTTCCTCTTCATGATCAATCCATCTGTGGTCAGCATACCTCTTCCTCGTTTGATTATCATTCTCATATGTCTCAAAACGCCGATTATCACTGGGATGTATGCTGCCAATTCTTTCATGGACAGATCGGCGATTGACAGTATCCTGCCTGCATTCATCACGTCTATCATTGCATTCAGGACAATTGTTCCATGTGGGAAGCTTTAAACCCTCATTCCAGCAGTGTCTGAAAACCGGCCTGAACATTACAGAGTCTGTGCGCCCATACCTGCCGACCGCATGACGTCATCATGATGAAAGATCGGTATTTAATTAGATGATCGTTACATTACTTAAATACAATCGATTAACGGGCATAAAGCATGATAAATGTGAAAGCACGATCGTAAATCTCTAATAAACAAGAATGCATAGGTTTAAAAGCACTAGTCTACCGCATGTCTAGGTACCCTCGAACCCGTCAAGCGTAAAATCAAACAAGTTAATCCGAGCGGGATCAACTGAGCCATTTTGTTTTGCCTTTTGTGAAGTCAAAACTTTCATCTTTCCTTTTTCTTCAGGCTTACAGCATTCACCATGTTGACTGAAAACCCAATCATATTTTGATGGAATGGGTTACTGTCTAGTTTCATCTTGTTGTCAAATTTTAGATGCCCCTCCTGGATAGCTTTCTGAATCCTCACTCTAAAGACTCTGCATTCATTGATGGAATGAAAATTTTTGTCGTGGAATCCACAATATTTTTTGTCTCTTACTCCATCCGGCCGAAGCATGGAATGCCCCTCTGGTAACTTGATTCGGCCTTCTTTCACAAGGAAATCAAATAATTTGTCTGCTTTGGTTACATCAAAATCATAAGCACCTTTAGTCTGCTTGACCCACTTTTGATTCACGGTAATCGGCTCTTTGCCCCACACTATTTCTGCTGCAGCTACTTCTTCATTATCTTCATACTCATCCCCTTGATCTGCTCTCTCGAGGAATTTGTTGTAAATGTCGGCTACATCATTTTGTTTGGCAAATCTACCATCCTTCTTGAAGCCATATGCTTGGTTACTCATTAATGCCAATTTTTGTGACAACTGACCTAGATCTTCAAACTCCATCCCGAATAGCTTTTCACGAATTGCAGGCAGCATCCCAGCTACAGCCATACCAGCCAATTGATCATCAGGTATGCTCAGAGAAAAGCACATGCTTTTTGTTTCGATAGTGATAAACCTATCAGATCGAGTTCGAGCTCTAATCCACCGGGTGATTAGTTCTAAAACGACCCAAAAACCTGCATCTACCGCATGATACCCGGCTCTGTCAAGATCCATACAAAATCAACAAGTCTGAACCCGCGACACGTGGCAATCTACATTGATTCGAATTCGGCTATGTAAGGAAATGTGGGCATGTCTTGCGATGAATCAAAACCGAACCTAACCAATCTAGACTGGGCAAAAAGAGTGTTATATGAATTAAACATAAAGTAAAACCCAAATAACACAAGGTAACTTAAAGAATCTTTCTTGCGAATTTGTTCAACCGTGACTTGCCGAGTGGGGTCAACTGAGCCACTTTGTTTTGCCTTTTCTGAAGTTAAAACTTTCATCTTCCCTTTTTCTTCAGGTGCAACAGAATTCACCATGTTGATTGAAAACCCAACCATATTCTGAGGGAACGGATTGCTATCCAATTTCATCTTGTTATCAAACTTCAAGTGTCCTTCTTGTATAGCCTGATCTCATCGAAAACCTTTTGTTGTTCGTCACCCCATACAAACTTTTGATCCTTTTTTATTTTCAATAGTGAGGAAAAGGGTAACACCTTCTGTGACAAGTTTGATATGAATCTTCTCACAAAATTTATCTTGCCGAGTAATGATTGCAACTCTTTAAGATTAGTTGGAGGAACAATTTCATCAATCGCCTTCATGCTCTTCTTGCCAACTCTGGCGTAAGGCCGGTTTGTTGTATGATTGTTCGATCCCTATTACAATCACCATGGGTTTATATTTATACCCTGGTTTTGACACAATTCCTAGTCGACTACGATTACAAATCGTTTATTTCCAAAGAAATACGTCGAAGCGCCGTATTCATCTCATATTCTTTATCAAATCGGCTTCTTCCTTATATTCGATCCACGTCACCACGCTTTCCCGAATACTTCTGTTTCCAACTGTGGAACAGCTCCTTTGCCGAATGATGGCGGATTCCCGACGGCAGAGCATCTTTTGCCGAATGCTTCGAAGAAGACCTTCCTGCCGAACAGAATCTTTCTATCAAATCTGGCCCACTTGTCAGCCTCTTTCAGGTGCCAATTTTTGGTGTTAACAGCAGCCACGGATAACCATTTACTCATGCGTCGATCTTCCACCAACCCATGCCAAATGCTCACCCCGGTGCTCAGGAATGGATAGATTACTTAGAACTGCTAGCTACACATCATCCCATTCCGGACATTCCGGACAGGGTGATGCGATTTATGCTACTTGGCTGAACAGTCCAACATTAAACACGCGGTTTGTATAGGAAAGATGCTCAAGAACATAGCCACAAAGACATGGTCCTTAACCAAGTCAACCAATCCTACACCATTTGTATATAACTCCCAACGTGGCTCTACAATACTTCTTCAAGCTATAGTTTAATTTTGAGCATCATCCAAAGTTGCTCATCTTTTAATTTTTCCTTGTCTATGCGAATATAATTAAGCAGACATCTTATAATTCATAAGTGGCTGAGGGACCGGATGATGGTTCGCTTCTCAATCAAAACTTTCTTTTCATATTTTTGTAAATATTAATTCTAGGTCCTGTACTATACTTTTAGTTCCTACCGTGTATTGGTCTGCATTATAGCGATCGAGTCATTGAATTTGTTCTATCAAAGAACTATTAGTGTACCAGTATACTTTTTTTACATAAAAAATGAGTACTTACAATTAAATATTAATGCATATGTTATAATATTTCAACCATATTTATAAATTTATCCAAAGTAGTAACTAACGTAATTTATTGTCATAAAATATTAATATAATCTAAAATACATTGCTAGCCATTCGTTCAAGAAACTTGTTTCATGATTATTATTAATCTATGGTAATATATACTCATTGTTTATGCGTGCGTGCATGTATACTTGGTCTGTATGGTGGCACACACCATATGCGTCTACTTTGAATAAGTTTTTATATTAGTGGTAGAAGTGGTTGATTGGAAGCATATATATCGATATGCATTTTTGCATAATAGCATACATTGGTAATTTAGGAGTAGATTTAAGGGGTTGCTTTAATCTATTTTCAATAATGGAATATGTGGGTAATCTATATGCACAGTGCTTTAGTTATCTTATGTAAGGACAGCTAGAGAGAGGTATGTAATCTAGATGAAGATTAGGGGGTCTATATTATTGTCATAACAACACGTGTGGTAGTATATATAGACATAGATTACTTGAGATTATTTTAACGATAGAGGTGGATATATTATTAAAACATAATGGATCCAATGACCATTGTTATCGATAATGATAGAGGACAGAAATGATGTCCAGATGTTTCTAATTTTGCAAGACTTTCTAGGATTTAGTTATTTTTTCCTAGCATGTCTCATGAAGTTTACATGGAGGCTACAAAACGAACATTCAACTAGTAATAGCTTATTAGATAGTTTGTTATCACAATCATTCATAAACTCGTGCATTTACAAAAAAAAACTCGACACGCGGGGGGTAACTCGCGCATTTACATGCTCTAGAGAATTTTTTTATATATTATCCAAGTATTGCATTCTCTTCAGTATCAAATTAAACACATGATCCTACTTAGGAGTGATTTTGACAAATGTCCAACAGTTACGTTGAAATCCTTGACATCAATAACATTTTGGGCGGTCACAAGGAAGAATCCAAAGAAATTCTAGTGAAGGTCTGGACAACGGCAATGCACATCACATTGGGTTTTCTTAGTGAAATTCAAAGACAATTGAATGGACAGGATCTTGGTTACTTCAATAGACCCAAGGAGGATTATTTCTTAGCAATTGCAAAGCAATCTGTCATAAAGTTGTTTAAAGCAGCAAGTTCTATCTGCATTCAGGGTGCATCAATCGATCCAGTGTACAAGGATACCTATTCAACACTTAACCTGATATATCCAAAATGGTAAATGTGGTGCTGATATACCAGGCACTGAATTTTGGCATGCCAACAATATTAGCATTGTTCTCGGGTCAAACTAAGGAGTTCGTTCTCGCAGAGGGTGAAGGGCTCATCCACAGATTGTCAGATATGTTTGTCAAGCTATTTGTTGAGCAGAACGATCTGGTGAGATTGCAACGTCTGGACATCTCTGACACTGGTGTCCATCATTCAACAAGGCATATCATGGATCATATGGGAATGCTAGTTCAACACAAGAGCACAGTCTATCTAATGCTAAAGGGTGATCTGAAAGAATTCCATGAACTGGTTGTGCAACTGATCTCATCTCTGGAGTTTATGTTGGACATGAACTCAAGAGGTTTACAATTCCAAGGGCAGCAACAACTGTTCCTTCTGAACAATGTACACTTTATGCTTCAAGAAGTTAAGAAAAGTAAAGATCTGGGACCTATCCTAGGTGAAGTGTGGTTATTGCAGCGCGATGACCAACTCAACCTGTTTATTACAGGGTATGTGGATGTTTCATGGACACCTGTTATGTCTTGTTTCCTAAGACGGACCCGAGTCCCTGAGATCTTGTGGCCCCGTCAATTGTTTGACAAGTTCACTTCATCTTTCGACATGACCTACGGTATGCAGAAGACTTGGAAAGTTACTGATCCTCTGATCCGGCATAAGGTACGGGAAGCAATTTTTCAAAAGGTTATCCCAGAGTACCGAATGCATATGGAGAATTATTCGGAGAAGAAGCAGAAGTCTGCGAGGTACAGCATTGAGCAACTGGAGTCACAGCTGCAGGAATTGTTCGAGGGGTGAACGTCGAGTGTGGGTATATGGTTCATACTCTGTACATACTCGTGATGCTGTGAATGTAGGGAAATCATATGCCCTTAAAAGTTGTTTCTTGATTGTTCTAAAAAAGGTGGAATATCTAGATACTGATGTGTTCACCCTTCCCATATTTGGCTCAGAAACCGTGGACAGAAATAGTTTCCTTTTGGTATATCAAGTTTTTTGTGAATTTTATGCTTTATATCTTCACTAGCAAGAACACGTGTGCGACACGCACGTTTAATAAAAAATACGAAGGCCGTGTTGGTTACGAACTCGATGAGACGATTATATTAAGGAAAAAAGTGTATTTTTCATCACTCACGTATCCTAAAAGTGTGACTTTCATCCTTCATATTTTAATTGGTGCAAATCGATCCCTTAATTAACTGAACCAGTGCACTAGTCATCCATGCAATGGCTTAATAATATTTTAGTTCCAAACTAACGGCGGTTTAGGCCATTCAATCATGAAGTTCTACCATGATAAAATTTAGGGAAAATTTGCTACTGGACATGTAAAATGGCGCTCATTTGCTGAAACACACCGTTGACCGCCTAATAGGCTGAGACACACTGCAGTTTTGTGCCAATTTGCTGGAACACACCGCTTCGATTAAAATAACATTTTTTACCTAAGAAGGAGAGATAACGGTGTGAAAATGTCATTTTTGCTCTTGGTCCCACTTGTCATTTCTTTCTTCCTCCTCTTCTCTTGCAGCTGCTCTCGGACAGGGCAACAAGGACGAACATGGCGACGTGCGGATGGAGCGAGGAGAGACAGCGCCGAGACACGCACACGCGGCTGCTGCTGGTACGTGCGCGTGGGTCGGCCTGCGAGCCTGCCTGCCGACGACGCCGTACATGCTAGTAAATCGTTACGGATCAGATCAGCGGTAGCTGCTGCCCAGCCCTGCCCGGCCGGCCGGCCACAGCCCACAGCGAGCGCAACGTACGCGCACGTATGGTACGTACGTTCGTACACGAGGCGACGGAGACCCCAACCCCGATCGATGGAGAAATACTGCCGCGTGCCTCCGTCGGTCTCGGTCTGGTCAGCGCCTCGAGCTCGGCGTAGAGCGCGGCGGCGGCGGCGAGGCGGTCGAGCTTGCGAGCGAGGCGGCCTCGGAGGCGGAGGCGACGACGAACACGCCGGCGTCGGAGCAGCCGGCGAGGAGGTCGGCGTAGACGTGGCTGAAGCCCATGAGTGCAGCGGCGGCCGAGGCGCGTGGCGACGCGGTTGAGCGCGTCGAGCTTCTCGGCGAGCGCGAGCGCGAGGAGGCGGGCGTCGTCGCCGAGGACCAACGCGCACGGCGTGGGAGACGAGGCAGAGCGGGCCGAGCACAGGTAGAAATATGAGCAGGAGAGCAGCTGCAAGAGAAGAGGAAGAAAGAAATGATAAGTGGGACCAAGGGCAAAAATGACAGTTCCTCATCTTTATCTCTCTTTTCCAGCCAAAAAATGTTATTTTAATCGAGGCTGTGTGTTCTAGAAATTTGCAGAAAACCAGAGTGTCCACCAGCATATAGTGTGGTCAATAGTGTGCTCCAACAAAATGAAGTCATTTTGAATGTCCTGTAGCAAATTTTTCCTACGGAATAAATACCTTAATTCTAAACCTCTGTCACAAGTAGAATGGAAAAATGGAGATTCACATTTTTGGGATAGTCTAATGAAGGTGAAACGAGAGTTCCTCCGTTTTGGAACCTTCATAATTAAAGACATGTCACAAATTAGGTTCTGGGAAGATATGTGGCTGGGCAAAGCAACCTTGCGGGAGCAATATCCTTGTCTTTACAGCATAGCTCGAAACAAACATGAAACTGTGGCAGAAGTCTTCAGTTCCTCAACCATCAATAGGCACTAAGTTAGCAGCATGGAATGACCTAAGTCCACGTATCGCTAATATAACGCTAAGTCATGAACAAGATAAATTTCGCTGGAACTTACACCCTAGTGGACAGTTCTCAGTAAAATCTCACTACCTGGCCATGATACATGTCGATGTCCTCTTTCTTCCTCCTCTTCTCTTGCAGCTGCTCTCGGACAGGGCAGCAAGGACGAACATGGCGACGTGCGGATGGAGCGAGGACAGACAGCGCCGAGACACGCACACGCGGCTGCTGCTGGTACGTGCGCGCGGGTCGGCCTGCGAGCCTGCCTGCCGACGACGCCGTACATGCTAGTAAATCGTTTCGGATCAGATCAGCGGTAGCTGCTGCCCAGCCCTGCCCGGCCGGCCGGCCACAGCCCACAGCGAGCGCAACGTACGCGCACGTATGGTACGTACGTTCGTACACGAGGCGACGGAGACCCCAACCCCGATCGATGGAGAAATACTGCCGCGTGCCTCCGTCGGTCGGTCTCGGTCTGGTCAGCGCCTCGAGCTCGGCGTAGAGCGCGGCGGCGGCGGCGAGGCGGTCGAGCTTGCGAGCGAGGCGGCCTCGGAGGCGGAGGCGACGACGAACACGCCGGCGTCGGAGCAGCCGGCGAGGAGGTCGGCGTAGACGTGGCTGAAGCCCATGAGTGCAGCGGCGGCCGAGGCGCGTGGCGACGCGGTTGAGCGCGTCGAGCTTCTCGGCGAGCGCGAGCGCGAGGAGGCGGGCGTCGTCGCCGGGGACCAGCGCGCACGGCGTGGGAGACGAGGCAGAGCGGGCCGAGCAGGTAGAAATATGAGCAGGAGAGCAGCTGCAAGAGAAGAGGAAGAAAGGAATGATAAGTGGGACCAAGGGCAAAAATGGTATTTCCACACCGTTATGTCTCCTTCTTAGGTAACAGACGCTGCCGCCCCCTCGATTCACCGCCGGCTCACCTTCTCGGCCCCCTTGCCTCCACACCGCCGCCACCTCACACGTCGCCATAAAACCGACCCCGGCCCGTGCCTCCTCCCCCGACTCGGCGCCCAACGCCCCCGAGGTCCGCGGCGTCACCGTTTCCTCCCCGCGCTTGCTGTCGCGCCGCCCAAGTCGCCCTGCTCAAGGGCGGTGACCTCTCCTCCGCCGCTGCCCGGCGCATGGAGGCCGCCCGCTGGCCTCCTCCTCCCACCCGCTGCAGCGCCGCTCCGGCGTGGCGACACGGCTGCCGTCCGCGAAGGCCCACCACTCTGCGCTGACGTCTCCGTCGTGAGATGCGGAGGGAGCATAGGGGAGGGCGGGGAAAGAGATGGGGAGGGAGCAGGGCAGGGGATCCGCCCCTGCGGGAGGTGCCTGGCCGTGGAGATTGAGCCGCGCCCGCCGTCGAGCCGCGCTACCGTCTGCGCCCACCATCGTCGTGCAGCTGCTCGCGACCTCCGAGAGGGATGCGTGCTGCTGCTGTTTTTGGTGCTTCGGAGGGAGAGAAAAACAGGAGTAGAGGAGCAGCGCGACTGGTGCTTGCAGATTTGAAGAAGGGGGAGGGCTTGCTGCTAGCTGACCCCTAGAAATTGAAGCAGAGGGAGGGTAGTGCTAGCTGGATTCGAACAACACGGAGAAGCAGTGGAGATGGGATGCGGCTGCAGGTAGATTTCCTTCCTGGAAATTAAAGAAAAGGAGCAGCCACTGAGGGGAATTGCTTGATGTCTCTTGAATCGATGACGGCTTGAGCTGTCTCATGCGTGGAGAGCGGGAGGGGATTTTGTTGCCGGGCTGTCAGTGCTGGCTATTGATTGGAGGAGAAGGCTTGAGATAGCAGCTCGGTCAGGAAATTCAGAGAGGGAAGCAGTTTCTGTGGTTGCATAATTCAACCAACGACGTTCAGGATCCTGCAGCTCCTGGTCCAGGTTCAGGATCCTGAATACTAATCCTGCAGCTCCTGAATACTAATTCATTGGACACATAGTAGTAAGTTGGGCTGGGGATTATGGTTTTAATTTTTGTCATTAATTATTTTTGCACGAAATCTTTGTCGTGACATGACCGTATTGCTTCCTTAAAACTAAATTTCAGTCGGCCAGCAAGTAAGAATTTTGCACGATGCCACTGTTATCTCACAATCATATTTCTCGTGAACTTTTCTTGGACAGAATAGCCATGTGAAGGTTCGTTGCTGTTGTTGCTGATCCTTGGGTGAGTGTTCCTCAGTTACTATTTTTCCTGCAATTATGCCATTAACTCAGTACACACAAATTGTTTGAGTGTGTGTTGTTTTACTCCTGAAAAAGTTTTTCCTTTGCAGCTTATGGACAGCACCTCCCTTGGTCTTCCCTCAAGCTCAATTGCTCTCTAAGTGTAACGCCCGCGTTTTAACCTCTGGAAAATCACCGTAAAAATGTTTTCAAAATCTTTTTACTGCCGAGCTCTGTTCTTACCACCGACACCGTCCGTGTCGTTTCCGCCCCGCTGTCCCCTTTCCCTTTTCCACCTCGTCGTCGTCACCCGCTCCTGTCTTTTCCCGCGTCGCCCGCTCTCGGGTCGACCGCCGGGCCCGACCCTCATTGGCCGACCACCGTCGAGCGCCTGTCGTCTACCCGCCGCGAATCCCGCCGGTCAATGTCATTTTTGCTCTTGGTCCCACTTGTCATTTCTTTCTTCCTCCTCTTCTCTTGCAGCTGCTCTCGGACAGGGCAACAAGGACGAAACATGGCGACGTGCGGATGGAGCGGAGGAGAGACAGCGCCGAGACACGCACACGCGGCTGCTGCTGGTACGTGCGCGTGGGTCGGCCTGCGAGCCTGCCTGCCGACGACGCCGTACATGCTAGTAAATCGTTACGGATCAGATCAGCGGTAGCTGCTGCCCAGCCCTGCCCGGCCGGCCGGCCACAGCCCACAGCGAGCGCAACGTACGCGCACGTATGGTACGTACGTTCGTACACGAGGCGACGGAGACCCCAACCCCGATCGATGGAGAAATACTGCCGCGTGCCTCCGTCGGTCTCGGTCTGGTCAGCGCCTCGAGCTCGGCGTAGAGCGCGGCGGCGGCGGCGAGGCGGTCGAGCTTGCGAGCGAGGCGGCCTCGGAGGCGGAGGCGACGACGAACACGCCGGCGTCGGAGCAGCCGGCGAGGAGGTCGGCGTAGACGTGGCTGAAGCCCATGAGTGCAGCATCGGCCGAGGCGCGTGGCGACGCGGTTGAGCGCGTCGAGCTTCTCGGCGAGCGCGAGCGCGAGGAGGCGGGCGTCGTCGCCGAGGACCAACGCGCACGGCGTGGGAGACGAGGCAGAGCGGGCCGAGCAGGTAGAAATATGAGCAGGAGAGCAGCTGCAAGAGAAGAGGAAGAAAGGAATGATAAGTGGGACCAAGGGCAAAAATGGTATTTCCACACCGTTATGTCTCCTTCTTAGGTAAAAAATGTTATTTTAATCGAAGCGGTGTGTTCCAGCAAATTGGCACACAACTGCAGTGTGTCTCAGCCTATTAGGCGGTCAACGGTGTGTCTCAGCAAATGAGCGTCATTTCGCGTGTCCTGTAGCAAATTTTCCCTAAAATTTAACCTTCTTGACAAAATTTTGCAGACTTAAAACTAAGCTTGGCCTGAAATTTTGATAGACACAACCTATAGACTAACAACAAACAACACAATCTGGGTGACTCCCATCTTTTTTTTGACATCATCATATTTACCGTTGATGAGCTAGCTAGAGTCAGAGTTAGAGACAGAAATAGAGGAGAGAGATTTTATGAAACAATTAACGAAATTGGTTCACACGTGAATGTTGTGATTTTTTTCAACTTACCATTCAAGATATTTAATTCTTACTAGTATATATAAGTGCACGAAAAACTTTCTAGCCATGATGATGTGGACCGGTGATTAATTGAATGAATCAAATGTCCATGTCATAGAAGATTAATGCACCGATTCTTTTAGTTAAGGGACTGATATGCACCGATTGAAATATGAGGGATGAAAGCTACACTTTTGCAGTACTTGAGAGATGAAAAATACACTTCTTCCTTATATTAAAGGGTTTTCGCAAAACTACAACGTGGTAAAGGATCGTAAGTTGATTTTTACTAGCACAGATGCCCGTGCGTTGCTACGGGTCCATATCTAAGTTATTATCTGTTCACTCTGAATTCACTCGCATTGTCTTATGGATTTCTAGAAGAGAAAGGCAGTTAGGGCTTTTTTTCCTCGCCGGCCGGAGTTTGCCGTGCATCTTATACGGTAAAGTCTTTACCATGTGCAATAGGGTCTCACGGTACACGACAAATAGAGGGAGGGAATCTAGTAGTGATTTGTTGTTTGTAGTCCTGAGTGGCAACAATGCCATTGGAGCATCTCGAGCGATGATCATATATAATACTTTGTTTCACTTTAAGCATAATTTTGTAATATAATTTATTTTCTATTGATGCATACTACTTAATAGCTAAAGGACTTTTGAAAGGAAAATAATTAGAAGACTTGGTTCAACGATTTGTGTAACTTTTACTTGAACTATCATCCCCACTGGATCTATTGATTTCTGTTTTCAGTTACGTTTGGCGACGACGTCGAACAAAACCGTCTTTTCTGAATCTTACTAAAAGGGACGATTGTTTTCACTGCTTGCATACTACTCATTTTGTAAAGCCAAACCCTTTAGCCACATGGAACAAAGAGTTATGAGGCACATAATTCACATCCAACCAATCTATACAAACTATATTTTTATACCTACTAACAACCCATGCAGCAATTCTCTTGACTCTCAGCTAGCCACGTCACCCCCTGCGTCATCCCCTCGCCTGCGCAGTGCGCACCATGGCCCCCTCGCCTTCCCACCGCTGCCGCCCCCTCGCCTCCTCGCTGGCTCACCTTCTCGGCCCCCTTGCCTCCACACGGCCGCCACCTCACCTCCACCCGTGCCTCGAGGAAAAAATAGGGTGGACGCAGTGCGCACGGGATGCTGCGTGCGCACCCCTGCGTGGTGCCGCTGCCCCGTGGGCCCGCCTTGCCTCCCCCTGACCGATCCCTGCCTCCCCCTGAATTCCTGCCCCTCCCCCTGACCTCTGCCTCTGTCCTTCCTGCACGTCAGATCATGCACCGAGGGCATCGCGCGGGGGCGCACACCACTTTTCTCTTGCCTTGAAGAACGACAGACGCCGTCGCCCCTTCACCTCCACCCGCGCCTCGAAGAACGCCAGACGCTGCCGCCCCCTCGACTCTACGCCGGCTCACCTTCTCGGCCCCCTTGCCTCCACACCGCCGCCACCTCACACGTCGCCATAAAACCGACCCCGGCCCGTGCCTCCTCCCCCGACTCGGCGCCCAACGCCCCCGAGGTCCGCGGCGTCACCGTTTCCTCCCCGCGCTTGCTGTCGCGCCGCCCAAGTCGCCCTGCTCAAGGGCGGTGACCTCTCCTCCGCCGCTGCCCGGCGCATGGAGGCCGCCCGCTGGCCTCCTCCTCCCACCCGCTGCAGCGCCGCTCCGGCGTGGCGACACGGCTGCCGTCCGCGAAGGCCCACCACTCTGCGCTGACGTCTCCATCGTGAGATGCGGAGGGAGCACAGGGGAGGGCGGGGGAGCAGGGCAGGGGATCCGTCCCTGCGGGAGGTGCCTGGCCGTGGAGATTGAGCCGCGCCCGCCGTCGAGCCGCGCTACCGTCTGCGCCCACCATCGTCGTGCAGCTGCTCGCGACCTCCGAGAGGGATGCGTGCTGCTGCTGTTTTTGGTGCTTCGGAGGAGCAGCGCAACTGGTCCTTGCAGCTGCCCATATTGCTTCGGGTGGCAAAAATTTGGAGAAGGGGGAGGGCTCGCTGCAGAGATGCTAGCTGACCCCTAGAAATTGAAGCAGAGGGAGGGTGCTGCTAGCTGGATTCGAACAACAGGGAGAAGCAGTGGAGATGGGATGCGGCTGCAGGTAGATTTCCTTCCTGGAAATTAAAGAAAAGGAGCAGCCACTGAGGGGAATTGCTTGATGTCTCTTGAATCGATGACGGCTTGAGCTGTCTCATGCGTGGAGAGCGGGAGGGGATTTTGTTGCCGGGCTGTCGGTGCTGGCTATTGATTGGAGGAGAAGGCTTGAGATAGCAGCTCGGTCAGGAAATTCAGAGAGGGAAGCAGTTCCTGTGGTTGCAGAATTGAACCAACGACGTTCAGGATCCTGCAGCTCCTGGTCCAGGTTCAGGATCCTGAATACTAATCCTGCAGCTCCTGAATACTAATTCATTGGACACATAGTAGTAAGTTGGGCTGGGGATTATGGTTTTAATTTTTGTCATTAATTATTTTTGCACGAAATCTTTGTCGTGACATGACCGTATTACTTCCTTAAAACTAAATTTCAGTCGACCAGCAAGTAAGAATTTTGCACGATGCCACTGTTATCTCACAATCATATTTCTCTTGAACTTTTCTTGGACAGAATAGCCATGTGAAGGTTCGTTGCTGTTGTTGCTGATCCTTGGGTGAGTGTTCCTCAGTTACTATTTTTCCTGCAATTATGCCATTAACTCAGTACACACAAATTGTTTGAGTGTGTGTTGTTTTACTCCTGAAAAAGTTTTTCCTTTGCAGCTTATGGACAGCACCTCCCTTGGTCTTCCCTCAAGCTCAATTGCTCTCTAAGCTGCTGAGTTTTACACAGATTTGAATATGGAAATGTCCTTTCAGTCTGCCATACTGCCATTCAAACCTGATGTGGTCTTATTTCTTGGTGATCACTTTGATGGAGGCCCATATATGTCGGATGGACACAACTGTCTTGGAGTGTATTGAATATCTGGGCAAGAAAGTGAAGGAGCAAAGCTGCAAGAAGCGAAAGAACATGTTTGATTTAGGTAATCCAGTATACATTGTGTATGTACCAAGTAACGAGTGATTTTTATTATAACCTATAAATTTATACAAAATATCCCGCAGCAACGCGCGGGGAATTCACCTAGTTTATTACAATAAGATACTCCATCCGTTCTAAATTATTAGGTATTTCAATTTTCTTGAAAAGACAAAGTATATTAAGCCTGATCAAATTTATACAATAAAATATTAGCATATATGATATCAAAGTACACCTATTTTGCTTTTATAAATCTTTTGTAATTGTTTCTATATTCGTGGTCAAACTTAAAATGGTTTGACATTCTGAGAAAGCAAGAATGACTAATAATTTGGAAGGAATGAAGTATCGCTAGTGGCATTTTTCACCGTTGTCAAAATTTGTAATGACATCTTTAACCCTTCAATATTATATACGCCGAATGGTAATTATAAGAAGTATATTGAAAATGTAAGAAGTAATTTGTCAAAATCAATTATAAGAAGTAAGTATCATATTGACTAATAAAAATAAAACTTACGCATCAATTATCAGCTCCATGGCTGCACCGTTCGTTGGGATCAGGCCTCGATCAGGCGTGTGCGTGTTCCTTGCAAAGAAGTAACTTGTGTGGACGCGCTGCGCGGCTGCAGAGCGTGGCGACGTACGAGTACGATGCAGGTGAAGCGCAGCGCGCCAGTGTCAAATGCGGTGTCAGCGACGGCGCACACGCGAGCAGGGTTCAGGCACACACAAGCTGGTGTTCCCGGCGAGGCCGGAGAGCGGAGAAGGATGGCTAGTTCGCCGTGGTGGTCGGCCGCTGGCACAGCCACGCCATGGACGCGACCGCCGGCGTCCCCGTATGCGCAGCGTCATTGACGATGCCGTCATGTCCCCCCGGCGAGCAGGAAGCTGTTGTCCGCCCCCACGGACACGGAGGCTTTAAGCGCCACAGAACGGCGCGGCGGCGCTCCGGCGAGCCACGGTCGGCAGCGGAGGCGGCCACGACAAGGGGCGGACGGTGAACCAGATGACGACCGGGGGGGACGGTATCTGAAATACCGACCACCCTTGGGTCCCTTCTAGCCGTCGGATCGTGAACGTGCGGCCACGATCGGGTGAGATTGGCACGGGCGGGACTCCGTCGTCCCCGTCAGTCGCCTCGCGGGCGCCGGCCGCGGGAGCTGGGTGGCGTGCCAGGGCTGTGGCAGCGCGGCGGCGGCGCTGCTCGCGATCGGTGGCGAGCGTCCGCCGGCCGGCGACGCAGGATACCTCGCCGGCCGCTTCATCGTTCACTCGCCCAATCAGGTGCGGGCAAAGCGTCCGGCAGGTACGCGCGGCCGCCGGCCAGGGCCATGTCGCCGCCATCGCGCTTTTATCCCAACTCTGTTCAACCTTTGTTGCCCCTGGTTTCAGATGGCTGAAGAAGGGTGGACCCAGGGAGTTTGCCCAATCACTCCGGGCTTTGCTAGCCTGTTGATCCCCGCGCTGGAGCGCCTTGGCGTGCCTGAATGCCCGAGGTACTACAGCAGGGAGTATGAGCACCATGGGACCCATCGCTGCAGGGTTGTCCTCGTCGTCGCCAAGAGTGACACACACCCAATCGAGTCGTGGCGTGTGACCGCCACAGGGTTTAGGCACCATGACACCTACCCTCTGGCTCTCAGGAAGGCTCTCCGCTACATGTGCGGAATTTTCGAGAGGCACCTTGTACCCACCCCAATGAGGTTCTTTCCCCCTGTCGTCAGATCTCAAGTCTGGCGAGCCCGCATGAGGAACCTGGAGCAGCGCCGCCATGAAGAAGCCGCCCTCTACCAAGTGGTCACCTACCTCAACGCCCTGGACCAACTCTTCGATGAGCAGGCAGAACGCCTGAGGGAGCAGATCTCCCGGGCTGAACAAGCTGAGTTTTCTGTGCGCATGCACCAAGTCCAAGTGGCCCAAGCTGAAGCCAGAGCCGCCACTGCTGCCAGCGGTGAAGCAGTTGCCCAAGAGAGTCTCAGGCAGGCTCGGGACATGCGCATCCAAGACTGGACCAGAAGTGGCACGCCTGTCCCAGCCATTGGAGAACCCCACGTCCTCCTTGGGACACCTGTCGTGGCATGGGGAGAAGTTGTTGGGAACCCGCAAGTGCTGCCTGGGAGCCCAGCTGGATCATCGTCCGCCGGCGAAGAGGAAGAAGGAGGACCCTCTGAGCCACCGCGGCAGAATGGAACTCTGACCGAGGCCGAGCGTGCGCAACTTGCACCACCAGAGGAGCACCCTGCTCCAGAAGGAAACCCGCCCCGCGAGTAAGCGCAGCATCAAGTGTGTGCGTGGGAGTGAAGCCGCCATTGTCCGAAGTCTGGCAGAACCCTTGTATCCGTAGCAGTAGCTCTGTTGGAGTGTCTTGTACCATGTATCGTAATGTACGCTTAGTCTGGATCCTAAGTGTTGTAATCCTAGCTGTTTAAATGGAACCTTGTGTGCTTGCTTGTTAGCTTGTGTGTTTGTGTGCTCCGGCAGAAGTCGATTCTGCCCTTTTAAAAACGCGATCTAAAAACTACTCAAACATCATCTTAACCCAATCT
>OAMR01000961.1:234186-322442 GCA_900205405.1 Echinochloa crus-galli
TCCCGCGTCGCCCGCTCTTGGGTCGACCGCCGGGCCCGACCCTCGTTGGCCGACCGCCGTCGACCGCCTGTCGTCTACCTACTGGTTAAGCAAACACAATGGCCTTATAGGTTGTGTAGACAAGGTAGTACACCTAACCAACACAGATGGAGTACAAGTGCCCTGCCACACTAAGGGAACCTGTTCAGACCCCATGGTCTTTAGTATGGAAGCAAAGACCATAGTGGAAGTCCCAGTAGTCAGTGAATACCCTGATGTCTTCCCTGAAGTACTGCCCGGGATGCCGCCTGATCGGGACATAGAGTTTTCCATTGAACTTGTCCCTGGCACCTCTCCTATAGCCAAGAGACCCTATAGGATGGCCGCTTCTGAGCTAAAGGAGCTGAAGGACCAGCTAGAAGAGTTACAGAGGATGGGGTTCATCAGGCCCAGTACCTCTCCATGGGCAGCCCCAGTGCTCTTTGTCAGAAAGAAGGACGGAAGTATGAGCTGTGCATCGATTATCGTGCACTAAATGAAGTAACCATCAAGAACAAGTACCCACTACCTAGGATTGATGACCTATTTGACCAGTTAAAAGGAGCCAAGTATTTCTCCAAGATAGACCTAAGAACCGGGTACCACCAACTGAAGATCAGAGAGAGTGACACTGCGAAGACCGCCTTTGTCACCCGGTATGGGCAATATGAATTCACAGTAATGCCTTTTGGACTCACTAACGCTCCTGCTTACTTCATGAACCTCATGAACAAGGTATTTATGGATGAGTTAGATAAGTTTGTAGTTGTCTTTATTGACGATATACTTATCTATTCCAAGAGCGCCGAGGAGCACGGACAACACCTACGAGTAGTATTGGAAAAGCTGCGAGCGCATCAGCTCTATGCGACTATGCCAAGTTTAGCAAGTGTGAGTTCTATGCCTTGTCCTGAACTCGGGCTATATACCTCTTGAATGACTGCCGAAGGAGTAGCAGTGGACCCAGAGAAAGTCGAAGCAGTTATGAACTGGCAACAACCAACCAATGTCAGTGAGATTAGAAGCTTTCTTGGTTTAGCTGGATATTACCGGAGATTTATTGAGGGCTTCTCCAAGATAGCACGACCCATGACAGACCTACTCAAGAAAGAAAAGAAGTTTACATGGACAGAGTCATGTGAAAGGAGCTTCCAGGAGTTGAAGAAGAAGCTAACCTCGGCACCAGTGTTGACATTACCAGATATTCATAGGGATTTTGTCGTTTATTGCGACGCATCCCGCCAAGGTTTAGGATGTGTGCTCATGCAAGATGGGAAGGTTATAGCCTATGCCTCTCGACAACTTAGGACTCATGAGCAGAACTACCCAACCCACGACCTAGAGTTTGCAGCTGTAGTGCATGCCCTCAAGATCTGGAGGCACTACCTGATTGGGAATAAATTGCAGATATATACGGATCACAAGAGTCTGAAGTACATATTCACCCAGCCAGATCTGAACCTTAGACAGAGAAGGTGGTTAGAATTGGTTAAGGACTACAATGTGGAAATCCATTACCACCCGGACAAGGCCAATGTGGTAGCCGATGCCCTGAGTAGGAAATCCTATAGACCCAAGAGTACCCGCTTACAGGAAGAAATGGCACGGCTGAACGTGCACATAGTCCCCCAGGGCGCCAGCCACGAACTATGTGTCCAGCCCACCTTGGAGGAAAGAATCCGAGGAGCCCAGAGTACAGATGAGAGTCTGCTAAGGATCTACAAACAGACCGGGGAAAATAGAGCGCCCGACTTCAGAGTGGATGAGAAAGGAACTCTATGGTACAAAGATAGGATTTGTGTGCCCGAGAAGGGAGATTTTAGGCAGATAATCATGGATGAGGCTCACAACTCACCGTATTCCATCCACCCGGGATCCACCAAGATGTACCTAGAACTGAAACAGAATTACTGGTGGAAGGGAATGAAGGCAGACAAAGCACAGTTTGTTGCTCACTGCGACACCTGCCAGCGGATCAAAGCCGAGCATCAGAAACCAGCAGGGTTATTACAACCACTACCTATCCCAGTTTGGAAATGGGATGAGATAGAAATGGATTTTGTAGTAGGGTTACCCCGAACACAAAAGGGACATGATTCCAGCCCCAGTGCTCTTCGTCAGAAAGAAGGACGGGAGTATGAGGCTGTGCATCGACTATCGTGCACTAAATGAAGTAACCATCAAAAACAAGTACCCACTACCTAGGATTGATGACCTGTTTGACCAGTTAAAAGGAGCCAAGTATTTCTCCAAGATAGACCTAAGAACCGGGTATTTGACCCCAAACTCCACCACAAATATCACCAGTATAATCAGATTATGGAAGATATGCTGAGAGCATGTGTCCTTACCTATGGTAAAGATTGGGAACAGAGTCTACCATATGCCGAGTTTTCGTACAACAATGGTTACCAAGCAAGCTTAGGCATGTCGTCGTTTGAAGCTCTCTACGGGAGAAAATGCAGGACCCCTCTGATGTGGTCAGAAGTAGGAGAGCGTACCCTAGTAGGACCTGCACTTATAAAGGAAGCCGAAGAAAAGGTAGCCGAGGTCAGGGAAAAGTTACGAGCAGCTCAGTCCAGACAGAAGAAGTATGCAGATAAAAAGAGAAGGGCCGTGGAGTTTAGCCCAGGAGAGTTCGTCTACCTGAAGGTGTCACCTATCAGAGGCACACGCAGATTCCAAGTCCACAGAAAGCTATCCAAGTCCACGGAAAGCTAGCCCCACGATACATCGGACCGTATCCGGTGCAAAGAAAGGTAGGGAAGGTGGCTTACCGGTTAGAGCTACCCGAGGCAATGTCAGACATACACCCAGTCTTTCACGTTTCTCAACTCAGAAGATGCCTGAGGGTACCGGAGAAAGAACATATACCAGAAAATGACATAGACCTACAAACAGACCTGCGCTACCAGGAAGTACCAGTCAAAATTCTGGACACAGTCACCAAGAGAACCAGGAATTCGGAGGTACGGATATGCAGAGTGCAGTGGAGCAGACACGGTGTAGAGGAAGCCACATGGGAAAGAGAAGATGCTTTGAAGAAAGAGTTTCCCCATCTTTTTAGGAGCCAGCCGAATCTCGAGGACGAGATTCCCTTTAAGTGGGGTAGGTTTGTAACGCCCGCGTTTTAACCTCTGGAAAATCACCATTTAACACACTCGGTCAAAATGTTTTCAAAATCTTTTTACTGCCGAGCTCTGTTCTTGCCACCGACACCGTCCGTGTCGTTTCCGCCCCGCTGTCCCCTTTCCCTGTTCCACCTCGTCGTCACCACCCGCTCCTGTCTTTTCCCGCGTCGCCCGCTCTCGAGTCGACCGCCGGGCCCGACCCTCGTTGGCCGACCACCGTTGAGCGCCTGTCGTCTACCCGCCGCGAATCCCGCCGGTCTCCCCCTCTCTTCCTCCGCTCTCTTTTTCCCTCCCTTTTCCCTTCTCTCTCTCCCCTCTGTTCTCTCTGTGAACCGACGTCGAGCACCTCCTGGGAGCCGTCGTGCCGCCCCTCGCCGTGTCCCCACCGTCCAGCTGCACCGACCCAGCCGTCCTTCCCCACCGCCGTCGCACCGGCACTGCCGTGCCGCCCCTCCCCTGCCGCTCTGCCCGCCTGCGCCGGCCACGGCCTCCCCTCTGGCGCCGGACACGCCGTCGTGCCGCCCACGCCGCTCTGACCGCCGCCGTCCAAACGCACCGCCACTGGCCACCCTGCGCCGGCCAAGCCGCATCGCCCGTCACTGCGCCGCTGCCGCAGCCGACCGTGCCGCTGACGCTCCCAGCAGCCCGGCCGCGCCATACACGCCACCGCCCGGCCCGCCGCGGTCGCATCGCTGCGCCGCCCGCCGAGGCAGCAGCTGCACGCCCTGTTGCGCACACCGCAACGCGCAAGCACAGCACCAAACACCGCCGCACTGCCGCGCCACAGCGCCGCCGTACGAGCAGTACGCCGACCAAGCCGCCCAACCCACCGACCGCCTTCAATTCGCGCCACCGGCCGCCTCTACCACCCACCAAGGCCCGAGCACCCCCCTCTCTCGTCGACCGGCCGCCTCGCAGCCTCTCCCCGCCTATAAATAGGGCCCAGAGCACCACTCACACCACCAGTAGCTCAACCCCCACCATTTCCGCCCATCCACCGCAGCAACACCCCGCCTCCGAGCGCCATCGCCGCCGCCGCCACTGTCCCGTGGGCGCCTCCTCACCGACCACCTCTGTCCGTGGTAAGGGCACGGGTGGCTTGTCATCTCCCCCTCGTCCTTTCCCCCTGCCCAATTCCGGCCAGCACCGCCCCCATCGCCGGCGATGCCACCGCCGCCGGCCGCCGGTGCCTCCCCTCCCTCGCTCTGTTCGGAGAAGAAAGGACACTTTGCGCATAACCCCCTGCGTTTCCTCCCAATCTAACCCGCGGACCACAACTCATAAACCTCTCTCTCTGGTCTTTTACCGTAACCCCCTGAGCTTTGCTCTATTCCAACCCGCCGTCCACACTCCTGTTCCCTCTCTCTCTGTCTGATTCGCCAGGAACCCCTGCCTTTTAGAGTATCTACAGAAAGGTCCTTAGCCCATAAAACAGCCCCTAAACCCCACTAAACCTGTCATTTCATGCGCCAAGTTAATCCGTTTGACCCCAAACTCCACCACAATTTTTGGTGAATAAAATGAGTATCCGTGTGGGATGAGACAGACGGTACTTCTTGTGTGAAATACCGAGGTGAGCTCGTACCTCTGTGGTTGAGCATGTTGGGAGATGTCTATCCTGGCACAGTTTTGGGATGATGTTGATATGACATCTTGCCTAACCCTTTTTATCGTACCACCACTCGACCGTTGTATGTGGCAACGGCCTAGCATAAATCCCACTAGTTAAGCTGTTGGTTATGTGGTGTGCTGGTGAGCAACAGTGGGCTATGGAGCCGGGGATACGATCTATGTGAGTTATGCCCCTGGGTAGAACCTCGCTGGTAGGTTGCTGACCCCCTGGTCGTGTCTGTGGTAACTTGTCAGTTTAGCTATGGTGGGTAATGGCTTTGATAGGAGCTGCACTGACACTAAGGTGATCATGTTGTGGTAGCCTTCTTGTGGTTGTGTACACCTCTGCAGAGTTAAAACCTATCCGGATAGCCGTGTCCACGGCATTGGGCGAGTTATGGCTTGGTCACTTCACTAGTCCCCTGTTTTGGTGGAAATGTTGGATTTTGGTTTTAGGCTACGACAGACGGGGAGTCTGGTAGCAGCAGTTGGTGTTGAGAAAAGACAATCAGTTATACTGTGATACTACTAAAACAATTGTGAAAACCCTTTATAAAATAAACCCTTGCATGTGTAAAACTAGCTTTGCTGCAAAATAAACCATAAACCTGTCCTTGATTATTATCCTTGCATACTCTGTTATATACCTTCCGTGGATGTGTTTGTGCTTGCTGAGTACGTAAGTACTCACCCTTGCTTAATTTGTTATAGAAGTGGATCCAGACTTTGTCCCTGAGGACGTCGAGTAGGAGGGTTCGTTCTACACCCAACCTTTGCCTGTGAGTTAGGGTCACCCGCTTGAAGCCGCATGGATATCCACTCTGATGAAGACCTCCTTGTGTGTCAACCTAGTTATCTGGAGTCTAGTTTTAGTTCTGTTTGTAGTGGCCTTGCAATGCCATCGTCATCCGTAATGTTGTTTATGTACTGAACCATCTGTTGTAATAATGTGAACCAGCATCCTGGGACTGGTATTTGCATCACATTTAGTTCTCTCTTTCGAGGGGACGCTTCACTAAGCTGTTGAGTTTTACACAGATTTGAATATGGGAAGGTCCTTTCAGTCTGCCATACTGCCATTCAAACCTGACGTGGTCTTATTTCTTGGTGATCACTTTGATGGAGGCCCATATATATCGGATGGACACAACTGTCTTGGAGTGTATTGAATGTGTGGGCAAGAAAGTGAAGGAGCAAAGATGCAAGAAGCGAAAGAACATGTTTGATTTAGGTAATCCAGTATACATTGTGTATGTACCAAGTAATGAGTGATTTTTATTATAACCTATAAATTTATACAAAATATCCCGCAGCAATGCGCGGGGAATTTATCTAGTTTTCTTATTCGATCGGCCACAGTAATACTGATAAATAGAAGTGATTAGTGGCCCAGCAAGGCCCATTTAAGGTCCATCCAAGGCAATCAAACAATGACGTTATTCACTCAGCTTCTTCATTCTGCCTCTCATCTCATCTCTGCTCCCTCTGCCGCCTCGCACCAGGAGTCTAGCCGGCAGCGCGACGGGAGAGGATCTTTTGCCATGGATCCCATAGTGGCAGGTAATAAGCTCCATGGATCTACTGGTGCATGCGAAGTTGGCGGCGAGATTCTAGTGGTCTGGTAGCATCTATTTTGTCCCATTCTTTCGTACCAGCTCTTCTTAGGGGTTTTTATAAAATTACGATGGTTTGATGGACGAAGGTATCTGAAGCATTTCGAATCATACTGATAGCAGACTGTTTTCTCTGGCTTACACTTCATGGATGTTATAGCTACGTATCTGACAGAGATATGATCCGAGGCAGCAATCCTGTCGACTCCGACTCCGATTCATCTACCGCGCCCTTATAAAGAAGGCATGCCTATAAAGAACCGACCGTTCCAGCAATGTTGGCGAGCATCGCGTTAGATTTCCTTGCAAGCCGGCCACGTACTCTTACCGTTCGATAGCAGCCGCCCCGCCGGCGCCATGGCGTACCACGTCCAACACCTGCACTCGGCGCAGGCCCTAGACGACGCCATCAACCGCGAGGGCGACGAGGGCGACCGGCTGGTGGTCGTCCGCTTCGGCCGCGGCGGCCACGCCGACTGCGCGCGCCTCGACGCCGCCATGGCCGCCGCCCCCGAGCGGATCGGCCCCGCCGCGGCGCTGTACGCCGTCGACACCGACGAGGTGTGCGACTTCAACGACATGTATCAGCTGTTCGAGCCCTGCACCGCCATGTTTTTCTGCAGGTACCGCCACGTCGACGTCCGCGGCCTCCGCGGCCGCGGAAGGCATGCCATCGACTGGGCCGCGTACAGCGCCGACGGGTTCGCCGGCCTCGTCGAGGCGGTGCACAAGAGGGCCAAGGCCGGGCGTTTCTCCTTCATAATCGAAATCGACGACTAGGCAGGAAGGATTATGGTGTACGTAGATGGGTTTCTATCATATGTTTTGGGCCTAAAGAAGGCAACCTATATAGGTCTTAAATGGATCTTTTCCTGAATGGGCCTTATATCAAGTTATTTGCTTCCTATACGGTACACCTTATTATTTGTTACTCCCTCCGTTCTGAAAAAACTCACGTTTAGGACAAGGTTTGGATCAAACATTGGAAATATAGATCATCATTACTTTTAAATTGTTGAGTTTACAAATGTGAAAACTATATGAATAGATTTGTCTTGAAAAATACTTTCATAAAAGTATACATATACCACTCTTTGATAAATATTTTTAGAATAACAAGAGATCAAAGTTGTGTTTTGGAAACCGTGTCGCTGTCCTAAACGTCAGGTTTTTCAGAACGGAGGGAGTATATGAAATGAATATTTGGTACAACCTAGACAGGATGTGTGCACTTAGGGAACTGCTCGGGTACACCCTTTTTAATTTATAGCACGAATCTTAAAGCAATTTAATTATTTTCATAATTATTTATCAGTGGGTCCCAAAAGGGCCCGGCCCTACCCGTGTCCAGCCCAAACTCACTCTCGGTCCATCCTAGATCCCCTTCTCGCCCGCTGTCGCCCCCTCCTCGATTCCCTACCTTCGCGAGATTTGTTTTCAAATCAGGGGGCGTGAGGATCTCCACCAAGTGGAGTGCAGCAACGATTGAAGATGCTGGCGGCGGCTATCAACCGGGCGATGACGATCCACCTTCCACCTCCGTCTTCCCATTACTCGTGCCATCTGGGTCGTGTTCTGCTAGCGGCGTGCGGCGATGGACGGCGGCAGCAGCGGCGAGGCCGAACACGCTAGCATCACGTGCATTACCACGTCCGCCGAACACGCTCACGTCGGTGCATTGTTAAATTTTAGGGCTCGATGAACCTACCAGCGAGCTAAGTTGACTGAGATTGAAAGGAGGCATCATGCTATTCAGGAGCAGGTGCTGCTTAGAAGAGTTGAATACTAAAAGACTTGTGCCAAGTGATGTCACACCCGGTTTTAGAAAACAAACCAGATGCATCTCATATGTGTGTCAGGATCAAGTTTACACACACATGATGACTTCATCAGTGAATGACAGTAACAGTATCACATAGATAAACATAATAAAGGAATTAACACTACCAGAGTTATACAGCTAATTCTTGAAGCGAAGACTCCATACTTCACAGGCAATCGACTGGGGAACATGTACGCCTAGAACTCAACATCACCTTCATGAATCTTCACACGCGTTATTTCTCTGAGCAGCAATAAGCAAGGGTGAGTACACTTATGGTTGGTACTCAGCAAGGCCACAAGAAATAACCAGAGATCAAATTAATATCATCTTTAAATAAATTAATCATGTGAGGGTCCAGGCCGCTCTTGACCGTGAGCACGGCTGATATATCAGTTTTACATTCTACAGAAGTTGTACACTTTCACCACAAGTCGCGTAAAAGTTCGAAAGAACTTTGAACCCAACCATGCCGAGGTGGCCAAACCTCTTAAATCACACTATCGAGGTGTGACCGCATAGGGACGCTACGAGGCGTTTACAAAGATTCCTTAGTAAATAGTAACCCGCTAAGGTTTCCGGTTCAGAAGCAAAGCATAACCCTCCTTAATGAGGTCTGTCTCTTACCAAAGCCCACAGCTCAAGAGGACCGAGCAATACCCCGTCAACCGCCTCCACCCATGCCCCTTTCGGGTAAGGTTACCATCCACTAAAGTTTTTAATTAATTAGCCAAGATCAGAGCCATATGATACTCATGGTTGCACTGTTTTCCTGGGTGGTTCTCCATGTTCCAATTATATATATTTATGATGTTGTAAACAAAGCATAGGTAGAAGGATGGTTAGGGACACTTGCCTTTCTTCAAAGTAAATACCACTACTCAGAGTCTTCGATTCTTGATCTTGAAATCTCTTTGACAACTAATCCACATTCGTTCTACTCGCAACAATCGACCGAACCATCCACGGCAAGCATACAAACAAACAAATATAATAAATAACAGTACATCAATCATCAACACAGAACAAGGAAGGAATTTCTGAATTATTGTACATATTACTAAGATCTCGTGAGTGCAAAAATTGCTATAATCAGATTTAGGATGAGAAAGGTATGATGTTTTGAAAAGGAATACTTTAGCTATCTCACGTGAGAAGGTGCAGCAGGAGCAAAAAGAAATTATTAACATGTGCAGCTTACAAATTAATATATTAATTTAATAGTCACCATAGCTCATGTTGTACTACAATGGCATACGATTAATATAGGAATCATATTAAACACGATAGCCATTGTAACAATATAGAGCTAAGTTAACTACTAGAATAATATCAATAACTTAGAGCTGTACAATATTAATTGTTGGATAGAAACAAAAACAGCACACGTACATGGTACGACATTGATTAAGGCCCTATAGAATGAGACAAATTTGGTCTGAACTAAGATTATTTGAATGTGCAGAACAGGAATTAATTGGATCATAGTATGATTACAGGTAACGATGATCCACCACTGGATTTTGCATGAAGGCCACTAATATTAAGAACTAGGTGATACCCCGTGCGTTGCTACGGGATCTTTTGGTGAAATTTGAAAATAAAAATAAAAAAAATGAAATTTGGAAGCAGAAACATTAAGATGATTTCTTCGTATTCTTGTATGTTGAGAGAAATATAAATCAATATTTTATAGTGGGGTGCTCGTATATAATTTAATATAGATATATATAATTTTTTTTAGATTGGACGGTGCAAACAATTAAGATGTTGTAGCTGCACCGTATGCAAGAAGTATATAATTTAATATAGATATAGAATTGGACGGTGCAAACAATTAAGATGATGTGGCTGCACCGCATGCGAGAAGTATATAGTTTAATATAGATATAGAATTGGATGGTGCAAACAATTAAGATGATGTGGCTGCACTGCATGCAAGAAGTATATAGTTTAATATAGATATAGAATTAGCAATTAACGCATCTTGGTGGGGTGCTTAGTGGAGGACGACGTGGCACGCTGCAAGAATTAGCAATCAATCATCAATGCATCTCGGTGGGGTGTTTGGTGGATGATGACGTGGCGTATTGGTAGGGTGCTTAGTGGAGAATGACGTGGCGCGTTAAGGATTGAGAGAATTCTTTAGTGGGGAGTACTAATATAGTTTTGTATGATGCAGGATCTACATTGTAGAAAATTGAAGTGACATAGCACGTACAGATAAAAGAACATAGGCAGTGGCAGGAGTTTACGTGCAAGATTCTGCTTGGTGTTGTCCATGACCATGATGGCTTTTAGTTCTTCGTGACTAGCATGCTTGCTGTGCTCGGCTTGCACCCAAAGCAGATCGACAGTTAGGGAGAGAGTTGCTCGGTGGCAGCAGATGAGATCGAGTGGACGGTACCAGCGGCGCACCTCAACAACTGATCCAGAGACTCACGGAAATTCCTGGATGGTTGGCTACGGACGGCAAACAGAGGGGCACCAATGAGATGCAAAACAGTAGAGAGAAGGATATGGATCCATCATGGTGTTCGTACTCACCTACGGCAACCATGGAAGATTGAACTCGACGACGATGGAGACGGTGATGGGAGAAACTGAGCTCGACGAGAACGCCGGGGCGCGGTTGGATCTTGGTGTGGTCGCGGTTCTCCTGCATCAGCGCGGCGACAGCAACGGCGACATTGAGATGGACTTCGTGACGGCGTGTGCCCGCGGCGATGGCTGCTACGAGTGCAGTCGTCCGTGGCGACGGCAAAGCTAGGGTTGAAAGCTAGCGATAGATGCGAAAGGAGGGATAAGAGGTGGCCACGGTTTGTTGAAATATGCATGCGACATGTCTGGTTAGGTCAGTGGCGGAGGACGGATTAAAATCAAGGTATGGCGAAGTGAGACACAAATTGCAACAAAAATTCACCAAAGCATATGAGAAAAATACAACGTCAAATTTGCCATGAAAAAATTCACGAAGTGCTAAGCATCTTTCATTTTGCAATTAGCCTCCAGGTCTTGCCAATAGCTGGCCCCATACGGCCTCTTCTCCATCTCTCATGTGCTCAGATTAGCAACAACAGGTCAACACAGCCATGTCAGCCTGCGATCTGTAGCATAGGAGGTGAAAAGTGAAAAGGATCCAGGACAAATCAAGGTATGGCAAGTGCCACACCTTGCCATACTGAGTCCTCCGCCCCTGGGTTAGGTTGGTTCCTCAGCAGGCTAGTTGTAGACCGAACCCGGAGGCAGAAACAAACTCGTGTAAGGCTGCAGCTAGGAAAAAGGATTAGGCTGACATGAGGGGCCAGCTTGGCAGCCACACATGGACCTGAACTGAAACTGAAGACAATCTTGATCTGGAAGCCTTCTCCTTCGGTGAAGAACAGCCGCCGCGGCTAGGCTTTAGCACAAGCGAACAAAGAAAAGCAAAGGCTATATTGGGATGGGAAATAAAGAAATTCAGGAATCGTCATGCTAGAGAAATTCCGGACACATGAAACAAGGTATCAAATAAATGAAAAGATTTATGTGGTAGACAAGAATTTAGAATTTCTATTGATACAAGAGATGAAGAAGGCCAAAGATTAGATTAGGGAAGAAGTTTCAATGTACCGCGGAGGGATATGGAAACTATCATAATCCTTTTTCTAAAGGAAAAGATTTATTACTGCATAGGAAAGACATCATTTGCAGAAGCCTTACTGCTCTTGCATTGGTGGTGCTGCTTCCTTTATGCGTACACGCATGCACGCAGGAGTTCTCACCAGTGGTGACCACAACGACGGCGACCGTGAACGGAAAGGCACGGCTTAGGGGGAACTCCTAGGAAACCTTCTGAGATGCATTATTGATGAAAGATTGGCGATGGCGAGCCAGTTAAATGGTGACGGTCGAGGGACAAGGTTGGCGGTGCGATATGGGCACTGAGGCTCAAGGGCTCGGGAATTCAAGGAGCAAAAGCGAATTCTAGTATAGGGACTTTTTTTAAGGGATCAAGAAATTGCTAATTCAAATTTGAATTTAAATAAATTTAAACTCAAACTGAATCGCAAGCAAACATAAAACGATGCACCAGCATGAATGCGACAACACACTAGTATAACCTATATTGTTTTTAATTTAATTTAGAAAATAAAATTTTCCTATACTAAATTCCATGTGAATTATATATATTAAGCTTGAAAATTTTTACGAATTTGAGAAAATTATTGTATTAATAAGTCTTATTATTCACATCCTAAATTTAGAAAATTTGGGGTGTAACAGGTGAAGACTTTGCTGTTCTTGTAGAGAGTTTGGCAAGAAGCCTGCAATCAGAATGGGGAAGAGAAGTGCCCGTGCAACCCAGCAGGATATAAACTGTCTCATGGTGATTATAATAGAGCTGTCTCAGTTGTTTGAAGCAGTTGACCGAGCCTTTGTATTTGCGTTCATGTTCATTTGATACAAGTTAATCTATCGATTCTTAGTACTGTGATTTTGGGGCAACAGATTCTTAGTATGCATATAGAAATGCTTGAGGGAAACAGTTATCCCATCTTTCAATGATCTCATACTTGACTGGACAAAGCAAATGTACCCTGAGCAAGCAATACTTTTTGGTGCTTTTACTCTTAGCCAATGAACTGAAGTATGAACCTTCCTTAATCCTTAAACAGATAAGAGGAATGCCTGCAACCTGGACTAGTCTGCTCTGCTCTGGAAAGCAAATTGATTTGTTCTGTTCAGCGAGCATATGCATAGTGAATTTCCCAAATACAAAAACTGGACATGTAAACTGACATGTTTCCACTTAAACTTTTTATTTTTTTGCGGGTCCCTCAAAGTTTTTATTAAGACCGCTATGTTGTTAAGAACAATATACTCCAGTTGAACTGACTTCAGTTGCTGCAACAAAAAAAAAATCAATGATCGACTCATTGAACTGACACTTCAGTACTTGGCGTTTAGACATCAATTGCCGATCGCGGTGCAGGATATTCGTCGTAGGCTGCCGGGAGAGAATGCTCTGGCATGAGAGTATGAGACGGTAGCGGACAGCGACGCCGCCGACGCTGACCGCGAGCTTCTTCATGGCCCGGGCATGGATGCCCTGTAGGTACAGCCGCGTGGCGACGCTGGTGGCTACGTCCATGACAAGAATGGGCATGCGGAGCAGAAGGTGGATCGCCGCCGCCCGTCGTCTTCAATCGGGCCGCCGCGCCGCTCTCCGCTCGGTGGAGATCCTCACGTGCTTCTGGACCGAGGAAAGGGCGACAGCGGGCGAAGGGGATCTAGATGGACCGAGAGTGAGTTTGGGCTGGACACGGGTAGGGCCGGGCCCTTTTAAGACCCACTGAAAAATAATTACGAAAATAATTAAGTTGCTTTAAGATTCGTGCTATTTAAATTAGGAAGGGTGTACCGGAGCAGTTTGCAAAAAAAAGAGCCAAATTGCTTAAAGAATCTTTTAATATGAAGTTTTTCACCTCAAACCATGTCAAATTGCTTAAATATCTTCTATTTCTGAGCAATAATTTGTTCAAAAATACGACGTATCAAATGATCTTTGCATCAACTAATGAAAGAGCCCGATGCACAATTATTTAATGCTAAGCCTTTTGTCACAGTCTAGGGTTTAATAGGATTGATAAGAATACTCATACCAACAAATTGCAACTTCTTTTCCGGAAGCTCATCTCGAAAGAACTCCGGGGTTAAGCATGCTTGGCCCGGAGCAATTTCACGATGGGTGACCGACTGGGAAGTCGTTCCCGGGTGCGCATGAGTGAGGACAAAGTGCGCAGAAAAGACGGGTGTTGGTCTGTGAGGGCAGTCTTGCGGTTCTATATAGCAGCCAGGCGTAGGCGTGCCCGGCCTCGGGGAGGCGGGACGTTACAATTGGTATCAGAGCTGACTCTCGCGGTTTCACGGGCGCATGGGTCGCAGTTGCGCAGGCATGGTGCGCATGGCTGGTGTGGGTCCGGAGTGGTCGCACAGCATGGCACATGCGCTGGCACTGGGCTCATGGACGTGGCCGGAGGGGACGTTCCTGGCCTGGGTAGACCGACGAGGGCGTCGGTCTTCTAAGGGGGTGAGATTGTCACAGCCCAGGGCTTAATAGGATTGATTAGAATACTCATACCAACAAGTTGCAACTTCTTTTCCGGAAGCTCATCTCGAAAGAACTCCCGGGTTAAGCGTGCTTGGCCCCGAGCAATTTCATGATGGGTGACCGACCGGGAAGTCGTTCCCGGGTGCGCATGAGTGAGGACAAAGTGCGCAGAAAAGACGGGTGTTGGCCTGTGAGGGCAGTCTTGCAGTCCTATAGAGCAGCCAGGCGTAGGCGTGCCCGGCCTCGGGGAGGCGGGACGTTACACCTTTGATCATGTCTGAAGTGGTTCAAATCATATTGATAACATACTGTTCATCTCTTTTACACTTCGTAGATGGTTTATCTACTGTACCTGACAGAGGGACACTACGTGAAAACTTCAAATAGGTAACACGGGATTGGTAACGGACTGACGAAGCCCGTTACAAGGTGCGACAACAATAACGGTCGAAAACAACGACCGTTACTAATAAGCGTGTCAGGACCGGGCCCAGCCCCTGCACAACAACGCCCGTTACTAATAATGATTTCTGGTAACGGTCGTTGTTCGCGACCGTTACTAGTATTCCTTGTAACGGACATTACACACAACCGTTACCAATAATACTACCATCCGTAACGGTCGCTTAATGTCCGTTACATGCTGGGACTAGTAGTAACGGTAGTTGTATTAGACACTTAACGACCGTTACTAGTGTCGGAGCTCAATTATTATTGGCATATGCTACAGTAGTAGCTACAGTGTGTCGTCTTCCACCCCGCTGCTACTGTCGGCGCAGAGCAGCAGCAGGCGGCGGGCGACGTCCACTCCGACGTCGTCCTGGCGCCCGCCCGTTCTCTCTCCCGCTCTTCGACTTGTCGTCGCCACGCGGGCGACTGCGCGCGACCGCGCCTGCTTGCCGCCCGGCCGGCCGCTAGCTAGCTAGCAGCTCCGCAACGCCGCCGGCGCGGCGGCAGCCCGCGCGCCCCGTCCTCCGCAGCTCGCCGGTATGGATTTTGCCCCACTCGTCGTCCTCTGTCGTAATTCCTAGCTCGATCATCATCATGATCGATTTTGATGTGATATATGTAATTTTTAATTAAAAACCATCTATTTTAATTAATCGAGTTGTGTAGATGATGGCGGCAGATTGGGTTTGGATGTATATACCACCTCGAGATTTGGGGATGTTCGTAATACAGGTTAAAGATTTCCTTCGTCAAGCGGAGGCGGACATGAGAAACCGGGGTCTGACTACAATGTGGTGCCCATGTGTTGATTGTGCCAACCAAAAAAAAGTTCGCACAAACGGAGAACCTTTTATATCATCTAGTCACACGTGGATTCACAAAGAATTACACGTGTTGGAACAAGCATGGTGAGGAAGGCCTTAATGAAGGCGAAGAAGGAGCTCTTAATGAACGTGAAGCGCGGCATGATGCTCAAGATCAAGGTGGTCTTAATGAAGGTGAAATGCCTTAACTAACTCGTTGATTTCTCGTTGTTCCAGGGTAGAGCGGAATGTTTTAACTCTTTCATTTCACATTATTATTGCAGGGCAGGGAGGATGCGGAAATAACTCTGAGGAAGATGAAGCATTCTCACCCGATGTGATGCTTCCTGAGGATATGACTAACCAGGAAGTTACGGGCTTCGATAATGTTGATCAAATGTTGAGAGACGTTGAGTTTCAAGGCGTGTACTCAACTTCTGAATTAGCGAGGCTGAAACAATTTGTCGAAAATTCAAAGAAACAATTTGTCGAAGATTCAAAGAAACAATTTGTCGAAGATGCGTGGCGGCGACGGGCGGCGGATGCGTGGCGGCGACGGGCGGCCGGAGCTTAGCGGAGAATGGAGATTTTTACGAGTTAGGGATTTGAGTCAACACATATACGCTTATATGTCAACCTGCCGTGTCATCTTCATCCCTAACCGTAACGAGCTTTTCCGAAGTGACCGTTACAAATAGATATAAGTAACAGACATTGGGAAAGTGCCCGTTACATATGTACGAGCAGAGTCCGTCAAATGCCGTTACCGAATTTTATTTCAGTAACGGGCTTTAAATATGTGCCCGTTACGAAAATGTGAAGCAGAGTCAGTTACATTATGCGGTTTGTACGGCCTAAAATTACGCAACAACTTTATTTTGTGTCATGATATGTACTAAGTTGGATGAAAATGTTCAACAATTATATGAACTTTATGAAAGTTCATACTCCCTTCGTTTTAAAATGTAGGGAGTTTGACTTTTTTGACCCCGACGTTGACCGCTCGTCTTATTCAAAAAAATTGTGAAAATATGGTCAAATTTAAGCCATTTATGTAGACTTTATATTAGTAAGGCAAGTGGCCACGAAAAACATGATAACTTGCGCACAACTTTGAATAGTACGAGCGGTCAACTTTGGGTCAAAAAAGTCAAACGAACGGCCTACACTTTAGAACAGAGGGAGTATGAACTTTATGAATTGTATGAAACTTTGGCCCTGTTTGGATCCAAGTGTTAGTGTTAGTTTGGAGCAAAATAACAATAAACTAACACTTTGGATCCAAACATATGTGTTATTTTGATGTTAGTTAGGACTAACACCTCCCCAAAAACTAACCCCTCCATGAGGTGGTAATTGGTGTTAATTTGTTACATGTTAGTTTGCGGTGCTAAAAACTACCACTAACACTAACACTAACATTAGGGATCCCAACATGGCCTTTATGTATGGATCTCAAAAAGTTGGATGATAATTTTCAAAAAATATATGAACTTTATGAAAGTTCATGGTCCCTCCGTTGTAACACGAATTTCGTTTGACTTTTTTACCCAACGTTGACCGCTCGTCTTATTCAAAAAATTTGTGAAAATATGGTCAAATTTAAAGTCATTTATGTAGACTTTAGATTAATAGAGCAAGTCACCACAAAAAACATGATAACTTGCGCACAACTTTGAATAGTACGAGCGGTCAACTTTGGGTAAAAAAAGTCAAACGGCCTACACTTTAGACCGGAGGAAGTATGAACTTTATGATTTGTATGAAACTTTGGCCCTAAGCACCCCAAACTAACATGTAACAAACTAACACCAATTACCACCTCGGCCCTGTTTGGATCCAAGTGTTAGTGTTAGTTTGGAGCAAACTAACACTAGACTAACACTTTGGATCCAAACATATGTGTTATTTTGATGTTAGTTAGGACTAACACCTCCCCAAAAACTAACCCCTCCATGAGGTGGTAATTGGTGTTAGTTTGTTACATGTTAGTTTGGGGTGCTAAAAACTACCACTAACACTAACACTAACATTAGGGATCCAAACATGGCCTTTATGTGTGGATCTCAAAAAGTTGGATGACAATTTTCAAAAAATACATGAACTTTGACCCCAATGTATGGAGTTTGACTTTTTTGACCCCAACGTTGACCGCTCGTCTTATTCAAAAAATTTGTGAAAATATGGTCAAATTTAAAGTCATTTATGTAGACTTTATATTAATAAAGCAAGTCACCAAAAAAAATGATAACTTGCGCACAACTTTGAATAGTACGAGCGGTCAACTTTGGGTCAAAAAAGTCAAACGGCCTACACTTTAGAATGGAGGGAGTATGAACTTAATGATTTGTATGAAACTTTGGCCCTGTTAGGATCCAAGTGTTAGTGTTAGTTTGGAGCAAACTAACACTGGACTAACACTTTGGATCCAAACATATGAACATTCCCCGGCGGCGCGGCATCCCCGCCCAAGAACCCGGGACCCGGCCCTGCGACAGCGACGCGGACCCGGCCACCTCAAGCAATGCGGCGACACGGATCCACCCCTCCGGCAACGACGACAGCGAGCAGGACTGCTTCCTCTGCGGCGCAGGTCAGTGCTCCTCCAACCCCATAGTGTTGTGCGCTGCTGCATCTGATGCTGGGTGCGCAACAAGTTGCAAATGTAGCGATACGATACATTAAGTTACATAATACGGTTTGTATGGCCTAAAATTACGCAACAATTGTATTTTGTGTCATGATATGTACTAAGATGGAGTTCCCCCGTTCTGCGATGTGTGGATCTTAAAAAGTTGGATGAAAATTTAAATCAATTATATGAACTTTATGAAAGTTCATACTCCCTCCGTTTTAAAATGTAGAGAGTTTGACTTTTCTATTTTTATTTGTTCAAAGAAAACTCGATCTGTATGTCATGGACACAGATCCTGATGTGGCTGCTGCCAAGTTATCTTTCTCTTTCTGCATAATTTACATTAGTTCTGCGTGTTCATCTTGTGTAGTATCATATAATCCTAGTGCTTGTTCATCAACCAATCAGGCATTTAATCTGCCTTGTTAATCTGTCTTTATCATATTTAAATTGCAAATTATCTATCAATTGTTCTGGACTATGTACTGCTACAATTGTTAGTTCTTCTTAGTATGTTAATCGTGTGTACAATCATATAATCCTAGTGTATTTTACTAACTGTTGCTTTGTCCTCTTCTTTCATGTACCTGTCTAATGTAATGTACACTTCAATGATGAATGACCCATATGTCAGGTCTAATGGTGAAAAAGACGTGAAAAGTTTCAATAAATAAAAAAATGATGTTTCTAGAGAGTTTGTGTCGTTTTGACATTACTTTTCTCATCATAAAATTTATTTACCCTACACATCTAACCAGTATGCTAAGTAAACTATCAATTCTATGTGTATATGTTGTACATGCTGATTTTATTTAGGACCTGTATTGATTTCTAATCTAATAGTAGCTAATAATAATTTTGTTCACATCTCCATCCCTGCTTATATTTCTGTACTAACAAACTGATATATTATCTATGCAGGCTAACTCATCAGGAAGATCCTCTGGTGACAACGGTGCACATAATGTAGAGGAGGAGTATGCACCTGCTTCACAGGGTAATTCGGCACTCACTGCTGGGAGTACTAATCGAGGACGGCGGTCTTTCCTCTCATTCTTAAACTTATAGTTTACATGTTCAGTCTGCCTATCCATCCCAGTAGGGGATACAAACTTGAAACTTGTTGATTCATTCAACTTGAAACTTGTTGTATGTGTATGATAAGGTACAAACTTGATGTGTACTTGTGTATATATGTGATGTGTATCTCAATCTGTATGTGATGTGAATAACCTGGGGGCTGCCAAATCCTGGCTGGTTCCAGGATGCAGCCAGAACCAGGCCAGATTCTGTGGTGGTGGAACAACAAAAGGTAACGGGGACATTTATGGAACGTTACAATTGAACACAAAGGTAACGGGCATCAAGTGAGAACCGTTACCTACACAAAGTATCAGTAACGGTTGTTAGGTAACACCCGTTACAGGGTCTGACCGGTGGGTCCAGAGAGGAGACTGGTCAATGCATGGCCGTAACGGTTGTTAAGGAATGCCCGTTACAATCACTGACCCGTGGGTCCAGAAATGAGACCGGTCAATGCGCCGCCGTAACGGTTCTTAAGTCAAGCCCGTTACAAGGTTTGAGTTTTAGTAACGGTCGTTACGTATAGACCGTTAAGTGTTGTGGTTTCGTCACGGTTCCCGTTACAAATGTATTGTTTTGGTAACGGTCGTTTGTCTGTGCGCGTTACGAAATTGATCTTTGGGCCCACAAAAATCGCAAGTTTAGGTTACTGATTGCTTATATTGGTAACGGTCGTTGTGAAGTGCGGGTTACAGGTTTTGGTCGTTCGTAATGGGCAAAATTGCCCGTTACCTTTGACCAACTATTAGTAACGGAATAAGGGTAACGGAGTAAGGGTAACGGGCGCGTTGCCCGTTATCTATGGCCATCTACGCCCGTTACAAATCTCGGTTTTCCACGCAGTGGGATGACTATATATAATCAAACTCGCGTCTTGCAGAATGCGTCAGATTCCAATTCCGTTGAAAGTCTACACTAGTAGTGATGCTTGGTTCAGATATTATACATGTCTCGTATTACATGTATGGTACATTAACTCAGATCCATCGTGTGCCAAGAGCTGACATCTCCCAGATGCGACGCCAAACAATCCTGCTGTACTCCGTATCTCCATACACGTATCTGTCGCCAGTGGAATATTCACTCCTGCCGCTCTTCTCTGCAAGGGAAATGGAAACGTTATCTCAATTGCAAGATGCAGCAACATAAGGAAGCTAACGTGGAAGTTCATCAACTGAGCTTCCAGTCTTGCAGGCAGGCAGCACAGCGCCGCAGGCCATGGCAGCACGTCTTTGGTGCCAACCTGATGATGATTCGCCGATGCCCAATGGAAGCTGGAAGGGAGATGTAAAATGTCGGACTGAGGCCATGGTGTGAAGTAACAATTTGCTCATCGGTTTGTAAATGTAACATAATGGGAATGCATAAAGTGAATCAGCAATTGTCATCAATTTTTATTTTTGCTACTAGAATTCTGGAGCTATGTTGTCGTGCTGGCGTAGTTACAAATCCAAATTATTCGGATTGAGTTTAAACAAGAGGAAATTTCTTATTTGACACCCAAACAAATCCTAATTCATTTCTTAGCCCTACAAAGTTTCTTCTCCTCTATTTCACAATAGCTTCTAAATTTCATTCACTATTTCTCGGTGTTCGGATCACTAGTCCCGACACTAACTAGTGATTTGCGATGCGGCCTATCTCTCGATGGTTGGTGCAAGAGCTAACACAAGACACGGGTTTATGCTGGTTCCGGTCACGGAGCCGTACGTCCAGCAGGTTGCGCTCGCGCGCTGTATTATCTCACGCCGGGGGTGCTTGCAGAGGGGGGCTACAAGCAGGTCGGGAGAGGAGAAGAGGTCTCCAAGTCCCTGGCTGGGTTGATTGAGACGGAGTGCCAATATCGTGGTGGTGTGGTGACCGTGCGCGTGTTCGTATTCTATGGAACTTGTCGCCGTGAAGGATGCCCGCCTCCTCCTTTTATAGGCCAAGGGGAGGCGGTTACAGGTGTGGGTACAATGGACCGCTACAGTTGGGGTCTACGGGTGATCATGGCGCCGGACGTGCGTCTGTCCTCGTGAATCTTTGCTCCTGGCACAAGTCGTGGTCGTGCTCCGGATTCGGCGGGCGTCGTGATGGCTCCTGTGCTTGTCCTGATCCGGCTTCGAGGGGTTGCCCGAATGTTGTCTTGGCGTGGTCATCGTCCGTGCCCTGGCTCGAGGGTATGCCCATTCCTTACTTGAGGGTCTCGCCATGGGGGAAGGACAGGAGTTGGCAGCACCGGCGCCGGCGTGGCGTTTCCTGTTGGCACCATGCTGCGCATGCCTGTCCATTACAGGGAATGGCGGTACAATGACCGGGGTTGGTGGATTAGACCCGGCTTGTGTCATCCGTGTGGCCGTGCTGACCGGAGTCCACTCCCGGTCGCCGTCTGTACACCCATTCGAGGGTGCCCCATACCCGTTCGAGGGTGTCATCGTGGGGGAAAGACGGGGCAGGTAGCACAGTGCCATGGAATGACCCTTGCCCGTCCGCACAGGGCTCCACATGTTTCAAACAGTAGCAGCATGTCCGCACCGTGAAGGGGTTGGCAGCACAGTAGGCTTGACTGTGTCTGCGGCGTGGCGTGGACGGAGATTTACCTTTTGATTTTGGTGTCCGGTGACAGGGCGTGGCATTAAATGCCGTTGTTGGGCGGAGCGGTTGGTTGAGGCGAGGCCTCAAACGGGGCGGAGATGCCGTGTGGTTCGCTCGAGGGGGACGGGGACCTTTGAGCGAGACGGAGTTTGCACAGTACCCGCTCGAGGGGGCGAACGACCCTCGAGCGAGGCGGAGATGGGGCGTGCGCTTGGAGTGCCCTCGATGGGCGAGCCTGGGCGATTGCTGGGCCTTACTAGGCCGCAACGAGCCGCCGTGCGGCGTGTGTTTGGGCGGTTTCAGGCCCGCGAGGAGTATGATCGTGTTTTCATTTTATGTTTGCGAAGGTGATTACCCCGATGGTTAGTGGGCCCCTTATGGCTGTCCTCGACACTATTTGACATTTTTGTCGCTTTCATCAGTTAAGTTAGGTGAAACGATCTCCAAATGACATCCAAAATTCATTGTTTTTTCCTAACAACATACAAAAGGATATGAGCGTATTTTATTTGAAAGAACACGTGTTTTTATGGTTTTGGAATTAAAATTCACCAAATTAGGCTAAGGTTAATATATATTTTATGGCACCAAAGTTCTATCAAAGAATTATGAAAAAATAACTATTATTAATCTTATGTAATGTGGTTGTTTACAAAATTATTTTTCATTATAAGTTACATATAGAATTGAGAAGAACAAGATATCTGAGAAATTTTATAGGGAAAAATTCTCTATTTAACTTATGATGGAAAATAATTTATGAACTATTTGTATCACCTCTGACAAATATTAGTTATTTTCCATAGTTTTTTATATATTTAAGTGACATAAAATTTAGATTATTTTTCAAAACTACCTAATTTGGTGAATTTTAAGTTTGAAACTATAAAGGTCCATATGTTGTTTTAAATAAAATATATTTATGTCTATTTGTTATATTGTTAAATAGAAAATCAATTCTTTTTAGGGCAAAAAAAAGAAATGAGTTTATCTTAGTATTAAATGTTGCGTAAGAAATTTACTCTTGAAACACCCTGAATCGACGTGGTCGGCCCGGCGCGCAGCTGGGCGTGACCGCAGCCGGCACGGGGCCGGGCGCGGTGCAGCAATGCAGCGGCGCGTGGGCAGGCGCCCCTGCCCCCCCTGCTTGTGCTTCCCGGGGACCTAGATCTGGGGGCTCCTCCCTAGGTCTGCGTACCGGGCCCTGATAGTGCTGACCGGTGTGACTGGTTTCGGTGGAGTGGTAGCGATATCGGGCGCCGCCGTGGTGGCGGTCCGGTCTCCCTAGCTTCACCGACGCCCGTGGCTCCGGTCGAGGTTAGGGCTGGCTTCGACGTCTCTCCGATGGTGGCGGCATTGGGGAGGCGTCGACCCTGTCACTGGCTCCTCCCAGCAGCTTCTCCATGGCCTGAGGTACCGTCTCCGTCTTCGCGTCGTCATCGAGCCGTCTCTGTAGCGCCGTCAAGTTTTCGCCGTTGGGTTCATGCTTTCTATCTCACTTTGTGAAGCACGATGCCGTCTCATTGAGGGGACGACAGAAGATTTGGGGACAATAGAGGTCCCCAAACCTTCCCGAGGTGTCGGGTGTTGCCAGCGGGTGCATATGGAACCTAGTGGGCGAGCTTCGACGGCTGGGATGGTGGACGGTGGAGGGAAGCGAGTGGGATCGGTCCAGGTGCTCTCGGCTCGTCGGAGAGAGGCCCTCAAGCGTAAGCTTTGACCCGATGTCGGGCCGGGCAACGGCGTTCGCTCTTCCCTCTTGAGGGCGTTGTCTGCAGAGTCTGGTTCGACGACGGTTCGCAGTCGCGTCTTTGCCTTTCTGAAGGCGTTGTTTGGAGGTTTTCCTGTAGCCGTTGGTGGTGGAGTCGTAGGCTCCGCGGAAGGTCGGGTCCAGTCGATTTGTAATGGTCTCATGTCACTGTAGTTTGTTCGTCGCGAGTAGTGCATTGCTATCTCTAGCGCGTGCGTGGCCTAGAGAGCCCCGTTACGGGTTTGTTGGATGTTGTTTTTGTGCGGAGTGTGCTTTATTATAAACTGGTAATTTCAGTATAAAGCAGGCTTCGGCCTTTCCTGGAAACACCCGGAATTTACACACTTCTAGAATGTAAAAGATGTTGTATTATTTTCTATGTAGTCAATTTATTCTGCTGGTAAATTTATTTTTGAGGACATATGTTGATGGATGCATGTGCTGTATATATAAACTCGAAGTCTTATCTTACAGACTTGGCAAGGAGAACTAAAAAAATTTATATAATGCTGCATCTATTTCGAAAGGGGTATGTACAAAGTATGATTGCACTGTTCATGCTGGTGCATTTTCTTTCTTAAAATCACATATATCATGTTAAAGTCTTAGAAGGGTGTCATTTTTAAAAGAATCATCTTGCTTAATTACTGTCAAAGTATTGCAAACAGGCACACTTCAACGTACTTGAACAATTGATAGGGCGCGCTTGCCCAAAAAAAATTGATTGGGCGCGCTTTATTAGTAATGTTGTAAATGATTGATGATTCGTCATCTATATTACAATAAAAGTGGCAAGCTTTTTCTTGTCAAAAAAAAGTCGCAAGCTTTGTTTTTTCTTCAAACAAAAAAAAGAACGTTGCGCCGTGATGAGCTTCTCAGCGGGGCCCACAAGCCAGTGGGAAGAGTGCCACTATAAACGGCAGACCGTTATAACCTGCTCCTTGTCCCTTCTTCCTTCGTCAGACATAGAGGACTCGCCGAGGAGAGAGGGAAAAGCCGAGAGAGATCTTATCCGGTGAGGCGTGAGTGCGTGACGTGATGGACACCGGTCGAGGCCGGGCCGACGGCGGCAAGCGCCCGCCGTTGCTCGCCGCTTCACCTTGCAAGAAGCGCAAGGTGAGGAATCCCAAAACCCCACTATGGTTGGTGTCACGGATTTCATAACCCTACCCCTAGTTTCAATAGGGAACGGATTCGTTGCTTTCTGGCGAGGATTTGTTCTTGCGTAGGTTGAGAAAGAGTCATTTTCGGGTCTTTTGTATTCGGAATTGAATGTTTCTTGGAATTCTGGTTATGTGATATCGTCCTACAGGTACCGCCGTACCGGATGTTGTTGCGGTCCGTACCTTTCTTTGTTCTTGGGATTCGAGGACAACGTTGCGTGGATCCCTTTCCTCTAAGATTTGTTCTTTCAGGATTCAGAGCGAAAGATCGATCTTGGTGGACTCGTTTTCCGGTCTTTGTATCTGTTGGTTTTGGAATTGAATGTTTATTGGCATTCTGGTGGTTTGATCTCGTGCTGGTGTTCTTGGGGATTCGAGGACAGCGTTGCGTCGATCCTTTTCCTTTGCTAAGATTTTTTTCTTCCAGGGTTCAGAGCGAAAGATCGATCTTGGTGGACTCGTTTTCTGGTCTTTGTATCTGTTGGTTTTGGAATTGAATGTTTATTGGCATTCTGGTGGTTTGATCTTGTGCTGGTGCCTTGGTGTTTCATGCCTTTCTTGGCTTAAAATTACAAGAATTTGTATTTCTATTTGTTCTATTCCAAAATACTTCATTTTTATCTTTGATTGGTAGTTCTTAAATGTGCCAACTGCCAAGGCTTGCAAGCGTCTCGATCTGTTAATGATTCTTAGTTGTTTAAGTTATTGTTGGCAATGGACAGTTCAGTAATTTGACCAGGGAGGTTATAACTACCTAGTTTGTGCCTAGTTTTGTTTCATCATGCAGCAAAATCAGAACTGTCTAATAAATTGTGGAGGCTGTAGATAAAACCATGTAAAAGGCCGGAACATTGCTACTTTATCTAAAAAAAAATTAACCACCTAGTTGTGTTTTGAGAATGCCCTCTATGAATTATGTTACAAAGCATTGCATTCTTCCCAGTTGTCACTATAGGTGCCTTTTCCTTCCCAGTTCCTTGTCATTTTGCAAGAAAAATAATTTCTTTTGTTAATCTGATTTTAGAGTTTAGATTTTATTTGGTTACCGAACATTTCATAAAGCTATCTTCATGTCCTCCTTTAATCTAGGTTATTATTTCTCCTCTCCATGGTAGTCCGGGATGCTCAAATGTTATAATTGGGGTTGATTTCACAAAGAGCAATGAGTGGACGGGTATGTTTGATCCTGATCAGCGCATGACTATGTGAACTTTCACAAGGGTTGTTTTTAACCTTTCTTCTTTTCTTACTTCCAAAAAAAAACTTATGGTCACTGTTTATAAACAGGCAAAATCTCATTCAATAACCAGAGCTTGCACTCAATCGGGAACACACCAAACCCATATGAGCAGGCTATTTCCTTCATTGGGCGAAACCTTGCATCATTTGATAAGAGCTTGGTGCTATGCTTTGGATTTGGAGATAGTAAGTTGCTAACATGCCTTGATTCAGTATGTTTACATAAAACTGATATGTAATATTTTAAAATTTCTTATTGCAGTAACTACTCGGGATAAGTCAGTATTTAGCTTCTACTGTAATGGACAGCCATGTGATGATTTTGAGCAAGCAGTTCTTCGGTACAGGGAACTCGTTCCGCAGCTTAATTTGGCTGGTCGGTGCATCGTCTTTTGTTTTAAGCTTCAGTTATAACAGCACATTAAGGTTCATTTGACTGTTATGTGATGATAATGCTTAACAGGTCCAACTTCATTCGCACCAATAATTGAGACAGCAATTGGAATTGTTGATAACAGTGGTGGTCAATATCATGTCCTGATTATAATAGCAGATGGGCAGGTCTGTTCTTGAACCAGTATTCCAGTTCTGTCAGGGAATCTTAATTCCTGGTCTGATGAATTCTTGTAATGTATATAACCTGTACTGTTCTGGTTACCGTTTTCTTATAAATCTTCCAGGTTACTCGAAGTGTTGACTCTAAAAGTGGACAGTTGAGCCCTCAGGAAAGAGAGACCATAGATGCTATTGTAAAGGCTAGGTAACCATATGCCCAGTATTTCTGTATAAACAGCCTGTGTTAGCATTAACTAGCTTACTGCCATACTGAGATGATATTATGTTTTAACACAAAATCCACCAATTTTGCAGCGACTATCCTCTTTCCATTATGCTTATTGGGGTCGGGGATGGGCCATGGGACATGATGAGCCAGTTTGACCACAACATACCTGATCGTACATATGATAATTTTCAGGTAAAATTGTGCTGTAATTCTGTAGTGCTATAATACTTGACATGAGAAATAATAACTAGTGTTGGTGCAATGCAGTTTGTGAATTTTACAGAGATCATGTCAAATCCACCGTCCAGAAAAAAGGAGGCGGCATTTGCTTTAGTGATGAAGCTTCAAGGACAGTTTGCGGCAGCAAAGAGCCTCCAGCTTCTTGGGTATTGTTTTTTGTCTGGTCAAAACCACACATCTCTAGAAATTTAGATCCCTGTTTGTTTATCCTTATTAGTGATCTCAACTGTTTTATATATAATGTTTTTTGGGCAGTAAACGGAGAGGATATTCATCTAAGACAGCGTTACCTCCACCTGTGAATGATTGGCAACAGTATTCTGGATGTTCAGCATTTGATACGATTGCATCAGAGCAAAATACCCCATCAGCACACAGTGATATAAGTGATTCTGTGGTACGTCAGTGTCTTCCAATACATGAAGCTGCAGTTGTGGCTGCCCATAGTTTTGTTCCTTTTACACATTTCTGCAGTGAATTTTTATTGGTCTTTTTCTGTCAATTGCCACTGGTTATAGTATTAATCCTACCAATTAAATTATGGGACAAACTATAAAATTAAGTGCTTCTTTTTTATGCTACATTGAATGTTAACATGCCATATTCCTACCTGTGGGTTTTGAATTTGCATGTTTTGTCCCTGGAATAACAATGAAAGGTGCACAAGTGCCATTAAAAAGTTAGAAACATGTCACCAGTTAACATGGCAAAAAATAACAATGTCTAGTACATTGTCTATTTTAGTGAAGAATTCTTAGAGTTCCAGCATGGCATCATGGATGAATTGGCAACATAGTTATTTGCTCTTATTGGATAATGAAATGACATGTGTTGGCATTTCAGATTTGAAGAAAAACATCTGGTGTCTTGATTTTGAGAGATGATTAACGCTAACTATCTGTGGTTACAGACTGATGAAGATCACATGGTTAACAATGATCACATGAACCCGAAGTTTGGGGGAAATGATAATATGCATTGTCCTGATTTGAAATCTGATGTTTACATGAGTGAGAATGATCTGGAACCACTTAAAGTGATGGATTGCACTAAAGATCAGCACAGCTGCAGTGTGAAACAAGGAATTTCGGGCTCAAATGATAATGGACATCTTTTCAGGTAAAATGTTACTATAAATTTGTGTTTAGCAGAATTATTTAAACTGTGCAGCATTCGTAGATCTACCTGAGTCAGTGATATGTACATTTTCCATATTGTTCATTGCAACTTTCAATATTAAACCTAAAAATCTACAATCAACCAGCCCTTTTTGAACTGTAGTTGTAAAATAGTTTGCATGTTGTTGAGGCCCACTTTCTTATGATATTTGTGTTTTTAGAAGATAGCATATTGCCTGCTTTGTATATTGCAATCTGTTCGAGTAAACCTGCCTCAGCTATGGGAAAACCTGCTTCTATGGTTTTCTGGAGATAAATGCTTCTATTCTCATTCATCTATACCTGTTTAATGCAGTACATCTGAAACGAGCAATTTGAATTGGCTTTCACTTCCACCTGGTGTGGTATGGCAAATCTGGAGTACACTTCGCAATGATTCTGATCGTCGCAAAATGCACTTTGTTTCGAAAGAATGGTACAAGGAGATACCTGAAGTAATGGCCCGACGCCCTTGGGTGATTGGTTCTGGCATGATTAATGGAATACTTCATTGCATTCATGGAAATAGCCTTTCACAGTTGAGGTTGAAGTGCAATATGCCAAATGGGTCTTGTTATAGCAGCTGCCGTGATTTTCTGCTGATGGATACTAGCATTGGTCATTCTTTGTGGAACCCAGGCAACGGGGTGTCTCTGGAACTGCCATTAGAGACCTATGAGTAAGATCGTAATGATTGAAGATTCAGATTCATTTGCGTTCGCCTACTCCTCTGGAAAGGTGACATTTTCTTATGGAAGACCTGCAGATGACTCCAGCTGGAAGCAGATAGTTTGTTATGACAAATCTGTGAAGGATATTTGCTACTGTGACAACGAATATTATGCCGTGACTAGCATGTTTCGCCTCTACAAGCTGGATCGCCAGAGCAGTAAGCTTGAGAATGTCGGTCCAGAGCAAAGGTCAGATGACATTTGGAAGTTACTGACTGATAGAACATCTCCAGACCATATCTTCTTAGCTGACCTGAACAATCAGTTGATCATAGTTGCAGTCGGCCGTAATCTGCGGTCTGTAGACTTGTTCAAGGTTGTCTGGAAAAGTGATAATATGGCAAGTCTGGTGATGGTCGACGACCTTGGTAGCTGGTCCTTGTTCCTTGGAAGAAACCAGGCGGTTGCACTACAAGCTGAAGACTTCCCTGGAATCTGTCCTAACACCTTGTACCTTTCCCTGCAACCAGTTACAGATGAAGATCAACCTACTGTAAAGGTATACAGTCTCTCAACAAGAAGTGCTCTAGACACCGGTTATGATCTCCACGGGTTGGGTGTTCCCTGCTTTTACCACCCTAGTTCTGTTTCTTTAACTCTACTCGTTGAGTGAGTTCTGGAGTTGCTTGGTGCTGCTAGTGTGCACCCACTGAATACTTGAAGGTGCAGATTGCTTTTGCAGAGTTGAAACGCCTTGCCCTCCTAGGACACCACCACTGTTGTGGTTCATTCTGTTGTAAAAACTTACTGATGTTCATTCTGTTCATTCTGTATTGGTTTGTAACATACTGATGTTCACTATGTTGGTCAGTGTATCCAGAATAATGCATGAAATTCATATTCTCTTGCAACTCTCAACATTATGTTTACTATGTTGGTCGGTGTACATATTAATAATGCATGAAACTCTTAATCTGAAATCAGCTAACTCATTTCACACGCTGTAATCAGACCCTGGGCGTGAGCATTTGCTGTGAATGTGTTATGTTGTTGGAATGAATGAAGAGGAATTTGTCATGCATGTTCCGTAAATTGGATGAGTCGCGAGTTGCGAGTCGAGATAAACTGGACCTTGTCCGATCCGGTCAGGAACCCCGCCGAGTCGACTCTGATTCAGTTCCCTTACTTGCCCTGCGAGGCCTAATTGAGCTTATAAGTAAGAACCGGCCGTGCCAGCAATGTTGGCGAGCCTGCCGCGTGAGATTTGCACAAGCTATATACTCTTATCGTCCGTTCGACCGCCGCCGCGCGCCATGGCGTACCACGTCCAACACCTGCACTCGGCGCAGGCCCTCGACGACGCCATCAACCGCGAGGGCGATGAGGGCGACCGGCTGGTGGTCGTCCGCTTCGGCCGCGGCGGCCACGCCGACTGCGCGCGCCTCGACGCCGCCATGGCCGCCGCCGCCGACCGGATCGGCCCCGCCGCGGCGCTGTACGCCGTCGACACCGACGAGGTGCGCGACTTCAACGACATGTACGAGCTGTTCGGGCCCTGCACCGCCATGTTCTTCTGCAGGTACCGCCACGTCGACGTCCGCGGCCTCCGCGGCAGGGATGCCATCGACTGGGCCGCGTACAGCGGCGACGGGTTCGCCGGCCTCGTCGAGGCCGTGCACAGGAGGGCGGCCAAGGCCGGGCGTTTCTTATTCGTAATCGACGACTAGGCAGGAAGGATTACGGTGTACGCTGGGACTGGAGTTAACCGCTGTAACCAGACCTACCGAGTACGATGACATTCGGTTTCTATCAAATGTTTTGGGCCTAAAAAGGCAACCTAGATGGACCTTAAATGGATCTTTTCCTCAATGTGTGTACAGATAGATAGAATATAGTAAAACCGTTATTACGTCTTTACGATGTTGATTTCCTTTTACGATACGGATGAAGGGGCCCGGCTACAATTATAGTTGGTAGGATCTATTTGTGTTCAATAGTTTTTATATACGTTTTTTAGTTAATAATAGAAAAAGGCTCCGGCTTTTTCAGCCAACGGCGCATTATTAGATCATCTGTAATCATAAAGTTTGAATGGAGCAAAACAAAATAACATGCATACTATATGTGACATCAAACATATAGCCTACTATGAAACCGCCACCCATTCTTAACAAAAAAAACTCCATGGCCACCACTTTCATGACATGACATCCTCTTTGTTTCATAATCTGCAATGTTTACAAATCTCCCGTGTCATGGCCTCACAGGTGAAAAGTTCTCTTCGTAGAAAAAAAAATTGAATATGCAACATCTACCAAACACTATGATGCAAAAATATCTTCTATTTCTGAGCAATAATTTGTTCAAAAATACGACGTATAAAATGATCTTTGCATCAACTAATGAAAGAGGCTGATGCAGAATTATTTAACACGCTAAGCATTTGATCATGTGTGAAGTGGTTCAAATCATATTGATAACAGACTGTTCATCTCTTTTACACTTCGTAGATGGTTTAGCTACTGTACCTGACAGAGGGATGACCATAATCAAACTCGCGTCTTGTAGAATGCGTCAGATTCCAATTCCGTGGAGCCATTAAACTTATACCAAATTCTCATCTGAATCACTTAACTTGCAAATGGTACATAGTACATCATCAAACTTGCATCCGTATTCACCATAAGTCCATTTTTCCATGTTTGATCAATTCTACCATCTTGAGTCATTAAACTTACTACCTCCGTTTCAAATTACTATTCACCGGTTGACTTTTTCTCTTAACGTTTGACCATCCGTCTTATTCAAAAAATTTTGCAAGTGTCATTTTCTTTTATTTGTGGCTTACTTTATCATCACATATACTTTAGGTATGGCTTATTTTTTTCGCATATTTAGCCAAATTTTTTGAATAAGACGAATGGTCAAATGTTGTGAGAAAAAGTCACCAACCAATAGTAATTTGGAACGGAGGGAGTACATGTTTATTCACCAGAGGTCCTTTTTCTTCCATGGCTAATTGATCTACTACATGGAGTTAATGACACATCTGTTTGGCACATGTGACACGTTTGAGGGGCTAGAGGTTTGTCCCAGTTGTACCCATAGAAATTAGGAGTACGAGATACTCCATTGTAGAAGATGTGTAGTTATGAAGATTTGCAATTCATGCTGAGTTCAAATGTCACTGAAATGCCATAATCTAGGGTATACTATTTTTTCTTTGATAAAATGCTATCATGTTTATATAGAGAAGGATGATACTTTTAAATTTTTTATTTATATTGCTATTTGTGTGATCTTAACAGTAGTTTTATTAAAAATGGACTCAATTATAGTGATCTACGAATAAAATTTCAGCAAAGATATACATTCATGAGTTTTATATATTTATGTAACACGTGATTACAAGATTATAAAAGTTTGGGCAACTAGATTCTATAATCTATGCAATAATCTAGAAATCAAAGGGATGATAGGGAAAGAAGAAATAGAGGATAATTGAGCATATGATTAACTAATCTGGTAACTCAAAATTTGGGTGTTTGGGGCCTCCAAAATAAATAAGTTCCTCTTGAATCTTAATGTGTGACCGGTTGTCATAAGAGCATAATGTTTACAAGTGCGGATGAATTCTTTGGATCTATCCATAGGTTTTGAGAATTTAAGTTGGAGAAAGGAATAAAAAATTAACTCTATACATTCTAAATCTAGGACGAGGGATGGTAATTGCGTGCAAGCTGCTTTTTAGGGGGTGTCGCTACAGATTATGAAAACCGGCTAGTATAGAAAATATGTAGGTGTATTCATAGCTTTAATGAGATTAAGTTCACATATCATTGTAATTCAATTCATACTGAATAAAGTTATTATAAAGTTCACATAAATGGCAACATAAATAAGATTTTGAAAATATCTCATGCTTCTTTATGCAAATATGATAGCATTCCATCAAACAAAAAAAAATGGTATTTTTTTAACTATAACATTTCTATGACTTGTGAACTCAACAGATTGCAAATCTTTATAACTGCACATCTTCTTTACTCAATAACACATGCTCCTAAATTTTCATTCACTTAACTTACAAACCTCTAGCTAGCCCTCACACGTGCCCTAATGTGTCGTACAAATAAATGTAATCTTCTATGGCCGATAGAATCGTGCAAAAAAAGACCTCCGGTGAAAAAGGATACAAGTTTGATGATCCCAACTGATAAAATTTATCAAATATGAGAAAAACGACCTATGGTGAATAAGGATGTAATTTTGATGATGTATTATGTACTACTATTTACAAGTTAAGTGATTTGAGTAAGAATTAGTGCAAATTTAGTGACTCGGCATATATTTTACTCTTCAGATATTATACATGTCTCGTATTACATACAGGTAATGTTACATTGACTCAGATCCATCGTGTGCCAATAGCTGACATCTCCCAAATGCGACGCCAAACAATCCTGCTGTACTCCGTATCTCCATACACGTATCTGTCGCCAGTGGAATATTATTCACTCCTGCCGCTCTTCTCTGCAAGGAAAATGGAAACGTTATCTCAATTGCAAGATGCAGCAACATGAGGGGTACACCTTATTTGTTACTTCTGGATGGCAGCGATGATCCTCTGCTTATCCCTCGTGGCGAACGACTCCACCATCACCCCGTCCTTGTAGAAGTGGAACAATGGCACGACCTTGATGCGCAGCCTGTCCGCCACCTCCGACTTCTCGTCGTACTCGTCGATCACCTGCATCACCAATATAATCACCCGCAGCCGCAGCATATTTGGGGTCATCAACATCAACGAGTCACCGGGAAATCAATCCTGCAAGAAATAATGGAGGGGGCGGAGCACGGACGTACGTTGTGCTTGAGGAAGACGACGGGGGAGCCGTAGTTTTCGCCGGAGCCCTTGCAGAGGCGAATTAAGCGCTTCTCGATGTACTTGCAGCTGCCGCACGACGTCCGGTAGAAGTCCACCACCACCAGCGCGCCCGTGGCCCTGGACCGGTCCAGGTGCCGCCGGAACTCCTCGTCCGTCGTGAACTCCGTCACGCAGTCCACCGGGCAGAACTCGTCGTCCTCCTCCACGGGGGGCAGGCCCGGGAGGGACCCGTTCGTGCTCCCGGCCGCCGCTTCTTCCTCGATGCTGCTGCTGCTGCTCTCGGTCGCGGAGGCGGCCAGGCGGCGGCTAGCAAGAGTGATTCTCGGGAAGGGGACGGTGGTGGCGGCGGCGGGAAGGGAGCGGTAGGCGGCGGTGGTGGGGAGGAGGGAGAGGGAGCGGAGGGGGAGGAGGGAGGAGGTGATCATGACTGCATTCTAGTGGTGCGTCGAGGTGTTTGTGGATATTGCTGCTTTGGGATTTTTTCTTCATATTTTCTCCTTTATAAGAAACACTTTTTGACATTTTCTGTTGTGTGGTAGAGAGAAGCGAAAAAGGAGTTCTTGGCTGTGATTCTTTTCGCCTTCGCCATTTCTTTGTCAACATCTTACTTGAGCAAATTAGTTATGAAATTTCTATGACGACATGCTCATGTTGTGGTCCGTATAGCCTATAGGATTCTGTGGCACATGCCAAGCCTATAGGTGGTTGTTAACTATGTCGAGTAACGCAATTTTTTATTATTAGCAAATAAGGACACTGAAATTAATTTGATGGGTATTATGCATCTTCAATAGTATAATATAAAATTGACATACCGGATTAAATATGAAAAGTCCCTCCACACTGTATTTTGAAGTTTCTTTTATCAAGTCTATACACCAACATATATAATATCAGAAAGTTTTCATTAAGTCCATCAAAAGATATACCTAGATACTACATTTATTTGATAATATCAGTATTGTATATGTTCATATATTTTTATAAACTTAATTAATCAAAACTAGAGAAATTTGACAAAAGCAAAAGTAAAATTTTGAATCAGAGGGAGTATAATATACATACATAAGTTTTTCTATTTAAGATAATCCATATATTTTTGTAGTTATTGCTAGTCAAAGTGTAAAATTTGAAACCTTGTTGATGTGTTAATGGACTTAAATTTGAGATAGGAAAAAATATAGAAGTACTTTAATGATTGATTCTTTAAATGACATTCTTTTATAGTACATCGGGAAGGATCATTTATTATTTGTAAGTACAGTGGCAAATATAAAAAAGTGACTATAAGTGATAAAACAACTTGCCGTTAGATAATAATCCAGAAAGCTAAGCAGAATACTTTTAAACAGAAATCAGAGGGTGTACATACATAATGTTTTTTTAAAAAAAAATCGGACTATATCATACGCAGTGAAAACTACAGTGAATCAAGTAGCATAGTGCAATTTCTTTGTTACTACAAACGATGGTTTCCAAGACCGCTGGTAAAGAGCTGCACCAAGAAAAACTTGTGCCAATCAATAAATCCATATGGCATGAGAAGAAACAGATCCAGTCTTTGTTAAATTGTTAGCAAGATTCTGTACATTGTACATGACAACCAAGATGTCTTGCTGATGAATCACAGCTGTTTCAAATGATTTCTTTAGATGCTAATTACATTGGTGTCAGCAAAGGCTGGAGTTCAACAGCGACCGATAAATACTCGATCCTATGGGCAGCCTGAAAAGAGTAAAAAATCGATGTGCTCACCTAAGTCCTATTTGAGAATCACAATGCCATAGCTATTCGTCAGAGCTCTATACGATGAGTGATTTGCATTGCAGCAATTGACCTTAAAATAGACAAGCCATACCATTCTGTCCCCCAATAATCTTTCAACCTGTATGTGCCATCAAGGTCAAAGGGAGAGTAAACTGCCTACAATCCTGGGCAAGAACCTTGCTGTAGGACAAGGCATACTTCTCACTTGGGATGAGAGCTATTCACTGGCAGCCACATCCACAATGGCAATTCAATACTTCATCTAGTTCTAGATCAGAACTCCCAGACATTCCATGTGATCAAGGAAGTGCCACAATAGAAGCAAATGCTGCAAAATCGGTGGCGCTGGGCCGTTGTTGGTCAGTAATTACCTGATCACTCTACACATGACAACTATTCACTTCCACTGTTTCTTGATGAATCTGCAGAATATTAATGAGGGGAAGCAGTATAAGAAAAGGCAGATTGATGCTTCATAAATAATCAAGTGCGATAACAATTCTCAAAATAACACCTCGTGAACGACGCTTTCCCTCCATTGCTTCTTTCTTTTCCTGACAACTCTGGCAAAGGAATGGGCCATCCCAGCGACGCAAGCTCCCAGGTTGTGATGAATCTTCGTGTACAGATATCCCTTGGTTTGGTTTTAACTCTACTTGACAAATAGCACATATGAAGAGCTTGAACATATTTCGAACAGGATATTCAGAATCCAGCCTGCATTCAACAAAAATTGCAAAATCAAATTTACAATTAGTGTTACAGTTTTTTGAAAAGAAAAACAAGTGTCCAGATTGTATAAGATTTAATTATCATGATGAAATTAAGGAACCAACCGTTTAGAAAGAAGGGCGCCTCCATCCTCAAAAATTTCCTCCACAATATCTGGATCCATATATTCCCTATCTGCATGGGACGATGAGTCAGATGATTTTTTCTTGCAGAACATATTTTTGAAGACGCCAATTCCCTGTTGCTTTTTAGGAAGTGGCATGGAAGAGTGAGTTTTTTCTGCTATTATATCAACGACAATAACAGTGGTATCATCCCTCAGTCCTTTTGATTGTACAGCTGTCTGCAAAAAATTTCAAATGTGTAAAGAATAGTATCAAAAGTTCTGATGCACATAGAGAGGGGGTAGGTGGTGTTACTTTAACGATTTGTTCAGCTGCAGGCTCTGGAGGAAGTTCACGTGAACAGTTAAAAGCTGCTTCTGCAGACAAGACATCCCAAACACCATCGCTTGCAATAATAAGTCGGCCTCCCGCAGTAGATAGCTACACATATTAGGAGGCAGGCAAAGGCTTAAATACTGAAGGTATTGACCTAAATATGAATAGTAACCGACAAAAAAATCACCTAACTAGCTACGATTCTCTCAAAAAGAGGCAGTTTATGCAAGAGGTGTAGGTTCACAAGAGAAACAGTTGAAACAATACATATGTATTCCTCATGCTGCACATAGTTGTCATGCAAGAGACCAGAGCTAGCATAGATGTGGAGCTAGTAATAGAGAAAATTGTGGTCATGTAGCAAGAGATAGATATCATAAGAAAACACAAGATTTAACTAATGCAAAACATGACACTAGTTATATGATCAATTAACATATAAAATGAAACCAAGGGAAGAGAATTGGATAAAGTGATTTACAGCGGAAAGGAGAGGACATAAGAATCAAAGCAAATTAATTAGATTTCCTGCAACTGCAAAGCTGATGCAAAGAATTAAATAGGGCATACCTTTACTTGCTTAACGAGGGGAACTGGAACGATAAATTGACCAACATCTTGATCTCCAATTGACCTTGATAAGCACAAACCTCCAGGCCAACACCTAAGTGGACCAATCTGGATGTAAGCAAAATAAATATGAGTCAAGCAGCTAGAAAGGAAAAACTATAAAGGCAATTAACCAAAATCGTGGCTTTTTTTGTTGTTAACCCTTGGCATATGCTACCACCTGAAGGAGGCCACTCTACCAAATTTCCCTCTTTCCTACTCTCTACCCCTTGCAACGCCACCCCTTCCCACCTCCCCAATGGCACAAGAACTCGCACAGTTGCACCCAACCCCTACCACAGTGCCACTCCTACAATGAATGATGAATGCCATGCTCAGTATAGGGCGTGATTGGTTGTGATTCCAGGAGGCATCCAGGATGGTAGCTAGATTCAAGCCCTGTGTGTCCAGTATACAAGCATACATGCAGGTTTGATTGGTTTGTATATGGTCTGAGCCAGGATGGTGAGAGTCGTTGATTGGTTCACGGTGTGATGGGCTGCATCGTGTGACTGCAAAGTGGAGCCCATCGTCCTGCCTGTATCAGCTCGTCCCGGCTCGCGAGAGAAGGCCAACCTTTGCGTAGCACACGGTCCTGGATGGGGGAGGGAATCTGCATGAGGCCATACAACAAATCCATACGAGTCTGGCAACCAATCAAGACCTCGGTGCACGAGCGGTGCGGGATGGTCCCAGGAACAGCCCCGTTCATGCAATCACGCCCATAGTATGTCTTGCAGATGTATAAGGCACTGCCATGTGTAACCAAGGTTTTTAAATTGACCATTGAGCAGCCATGGTAGCAAACACTTAGGATCACTTAAAAGCTCATGGAGTACTTTTAATTAAATGAATGTGACAACAAAAAGTAAGCATGCAAATGCAACTAGAATGCCACCTAAATTAGAACTTCAGCAAGCACAGACAAACATCATGAGACGTATGGCCCTGCATGCATATTGGATACTCTATGAATTTAAGAAATATCATCAACACTATCAGGCCTTGGTGCCAGCTTACAAGGAAAGAAATGGGCAAAATTCAAACCTCGGCACCACCAACAACATTTAGTCTTCCAACATCACCACCACATTCTGTTACACGATCAACCCTGCACATCAAAATTAAGTTATAGGAGCAAAGCAACTGCCATGAGAAAGGGGGAAAGGACACATATCAGGAGAAAACAATCTTACTCCTCTTTACTTGCATCAAACCGATGATCAGAAGATAAATGATAAATTGCACCTTCAGCTTCTAGTACGCAACGGGAATCGCCAACTGATGCGACGGTAATGACCAATCCGTCTATTATGACAAACGTCACTGTTGTCCCTGAAGAACGTGCTGTAACGGGCAACCAAACAGGCTCAGCTAGCAAGTATATACATCAAACGTGAACAAAGATGGCTGCGGTCACAGGAATCCATGGTAAAAACATATGATAGGAGAGGAAATACATGTTCCTGTGGATGTTAGTGAGATTTATCCCAAATACTTTATAATTTATATGTATGACACTAGTGACAATGTACACTAATATGGTGATATATCAACAGTGATTATCTCATATCAATCCTCTTTATGTTGTCTGCAAGATAACGGACAAGCAAAATAATCCATCCATACAAAAAAAGTAAAGATTAATTGATGTTGCTTTAATGGTTGCATCACGCACCTTTTGTCTGGAAATCTTTATCGGTTTTGACGAATGCAGCAACCAGCGCTCTTGGGAGCGCAGCAAGCCAGTCTTCCCTGTTGAGATCAGCAGGGACCGCGCTCAAGATGTTGTTCAAGAGGTTCTCCTTGGTGTAAATCGCGGCTCCGTTCCCATTATGCCCATCGAACAGCTGCAACCAAATGAGCGCGCTAAGAAACGGCACATGCTTAGTGCTACAAGTTGACATATACATTTTCCATGTGATTTTCTAAACACTTTGAATTGGCAAGTTCCATCAACTATAACCATAAGTAGCACCGCACCTTCAATAGAAGGCCGTTGCAGAGATAACATCCTTATACTCTATCATGAAAAATTGTGGAGAACCACCCCCGCGATATCCCATGAGAACAATAGGTGTGAAATGAAATACGCCCCAAAATTAGAGCTCCCATTTCCCACCAAACGAATCGGAATTCCGCACCCCACGTCTATCAATTCGCTCTGAAACTAATCACATTCCGCGCGGGCAAGCCCGATCGCGCATCGCCACCCCGCCCGGATGTCCAGCCAGGGCATCGATCCACGTGACGCCAGATCGGGGGCGGCGATCGCGACGGGAGGGGGAGGGGATGTAGGGGGGTCGCTTACGCCGAAGGCGGAGAAGGAGGAGGACGGGACGCCGGGGAGGCGCTCGCACTCGGGCTTGAGGAAGGTGAAGTCCTCGCCCTTCTTGGCCTGGCTGAAGAGGCCCGAGTGCAGCTCCGGGCGCTCGGACGCGGTGCGCTCGCTGGCGACCTCCCGCCGCAGCAGCACGGCCAGCGGCACCGCGGCGCCTCCCCCCGCGCTGCTGCCGCCGCTGGTGCTCCCGCCGCCCACGGACCCCGACCGCGACGACATCTCCCGCGCTCCCCACGCCGCCGCGCCAGGCCGCCGCTGCAACCACCGCCGCGGCGCCGAATCCGGTGTCCGTGCGTGCGTGCGTGCGCGCGAGGCGGGCGGTCCCCGTGCCTCCTCCTCCCCCTTTTGGTGCGGTGCCTTTTTTTGGGAGGGGAAGCGAGGCGAGGAGAGGAGAAGAGAGGGAGGTGGATGGAGGTGGTGGTGGTGTGAGGAAAAATGGAGAGCGAGCGAGCGAGAGAGGAGGAGGCCAGGAGGGTGGTGGTGGTGGCCGGATGGGTCACATGGGAGGGGAAGAGAATGAGGTACAGGACGCGGAAATCCAGCCCGCCACGCGCATTGCACAATTTCGGACTTGTTTACTTTTGAAACTGGGAGCGTGAATTTAGAAGTACGATGTCACTTCGTAATCATTATGTCACTGTAGTATTTTATTTGTATTTGTAAAAAGTTAGTCCAAAAATTGATTAATTAGGCTCAAAATGTTCGTCTCACACTCTCTCACAGAGCATAACAAAACCGTGCAATTAATTTTTGATTTCATCTACATTTAGTACTCCATACATATTATGACATTTGATGTGATAGGAAATCTTCTTTTTACATATTAATTTAAGAGTTGCTTTTTCATCTAAACAAGGCCTTCGGCAAGGTTAAGTCTGAAGGACGACCGGTCGCGCAGGAGCGCGATCGCGCGACCTCTCGGCCCAGCAGGCCCGCTCGCGCCGCCGCCGCGCAGCCCCGCTCGCGCCGCCGGCGTCACCGCCGGAGCCGGAGAAGGAGGTTAGGGTGGCGCCGGGTTAGCGGCCCAGGGTTAGGGCCCCGGGGTTGCTGGGGAGCTCCACCACCGGCGGACGTAGAAGAGGTCGGCGGCGGCGGAGGACGGCGGCGGTATGGCTCGGCTGGCGGCGGAGGCGAGGCGCGCGGGAGCGCCGCCGGCCGGGCGAGGTAGGACGGGCGTGGACGGTGACCGGCGGCGGGGGCGTAGCCGAGGAAGATGAGACGGCGGCGACGGCGGATTAGAGGCGGCGGTCGTTGGGCAGTGGCGGAGGCGGCGCGGCGCCGCCGGAGCCGGGGGCGGAGGAGGCGGCGGGGGCGGAGGAAGCCAAGGGGTTAGCGTGGCGGTGGTTGGCGGGCGGCGGCGGAGGCGGCCGTGGCCGCCGGAGCCGGGTGGCGGGGGCTGCCGGCGGGGGAGAAGAAGGGGTCGCGCGATCCCCTATCGCGCGACCGGTCGCGCGATAGCGCGGTCCCTTCGGCAAACAAGGTAGGCAGCTCAGGGCCGAGGAGGAGGGAGGGGCCCTCCGGTTTTTCGTTGAACGGCGCAGAGTACCTAGGACTGCTGGGGGCTATCATGCACGGTTGCACACATCCTCTTCACTTTGACATGCATGTGCACGCGTTAGGATTTGCTTTTCACCTGACGGATTCAAATCTCCCAGTTCACGGCCACGCGTTTTCCTTCAAATTTTGATGTGATGCGTACCTAAAATAAATGTATGCAGCGATTGATTGAAATTTTGCGTGGATACATTATAAACGTGGTAGCCGTCTAATTCGATCAGTCATCCACCACCCGTTATGCAACGGTCTGTCTTTCTCTACCATGCTAACAGCTTTGAATTCCACCACTAATATGGTGATATATCAACAGTGACTTAGATTAATGCAATCACTTAATATTAAAAATTTAATCCCATCCGTGAGAAGTCGACTTCAATTATAAATATGACGAGTTTAGTATACTTAGATTATAATTTGGGTAATATAATACATAATGAAGCTTTAATTGTAAAGATAACTGCAAACAATGGTTAAACTTAAGTGCATCTGAAATAAATACTCCCTCCGTATAAGATTTAGATGTCGTTTTAGATAAGATTTTAGTCAAATAATGGAAACATAAATCATGAATAATTTTTTTAAGTCGTTGAGTTTGGAAATGTAAATATGAATAGATTTGTCTTAAAACATTTTTATAAAAGTATACAAATATTATTTTTAATAAATATTTTTTGTAAAAATAAGAAGTCAAAGTTATGTTTTGAGACCGTGTTGTTGTCCAAAATGACATCTAAAATATATATGGAGGGAGTATATGGCATCAATGGTCTAGAGATTTTTGTCACAAACAAATATCTCTTATGTGTTATAAATGCTTGTGTGGTGTTAATTGTCTATCAACGATAATTCTATGTATGGGTTGTGAGCTACTTGTGTTCTCTACTTTAAATGGTATGACAATTAAAGGCTAGCTAACTTGGCAATGTTAGAGAAGCCCCAATAGAGTACAGCTTTTGATCCTCACATATTTTTGTTTTAACTAATAATCTATACTATAAAGAGAATAACTTTTAAAAATATTTCTCACCAAAATTAGAGCCACACCCACCTCACAGAGGATCCACCTGTCATGAAAAAACGTTGACGAAAGGGAGGGGGAGACCCATTTTGCCGACGTTGTAAGGTGATTTCCCCCTCGAAACCCAAAACTTTTTTCACCCAAAAAAGAGCCCACCTAAATATACCCACATTTGTACCCACGTCTATACACAATTATCCCGTATCGATAATAGATAATAAATTAGAGAGCTTTCTCCATATAAATATAAATAAATGCCAACTATCTCTCTATATACATGAAAGAGCGAATATAAAGTATTTTTAAAAGCACTTCGTACGGTTTGCCATGGCCCACTAAAGTGACACTATTTTAGTACTTACATGTCATCAATAAATATACATGCCGCAGAATTAGGACACATATGTAGAAGAAAGTTTAGCACGCGCGTGCCGCGCGGGCATTGCAACTAGTGTCTCTAAATAGAAATAATTTAATTCAAACAGAAAGAGTTACATGTTATGATTGTTTGTTCTATAATGTATTTATTGGCATCATTTTTTACGTTGCTGTTTATAATCAACTTAAAAATATTAAACTTAGTCAAATCTAAACGTGGCTATATTCTGGCATGTAAGAAGTACTTACTTTAGAATACTTTTTTCGAATATCCAACTCAACAAATCAAAAAGGTAACTTGTCAGTAAAGATCGATTACATCTAAAGATTAAAATGGTTGACAAGACTATTCAAACCTAGAGATGACCACAACTATGGTGTCTCGCAACTTTAGATGGCTTGAGCCAATTTACCTCCATCTTACCGCAATTCCCAACAGATTTTGCTCCCATGGAATTGAGCTGAGTGCTTGAATAAATTCGCCCAAGGAAAATTTTGATAAAATTTCCCTCTTCCACTTGCTCCTTTCTCAGGACAGCATCGTCGTTCAAACAACGCCATGGCCAGCAGCTAGAAATGCACCGAACCAGCTCACCCACCCGTGGGAGGAGAAACCGAGAAACAGGATCTTCATCCATCGTGCCTGGGCGCGAGACTCAGACTCTGATCTGTTTCTGAACCTGGGTTAGCATAGGATCCGGGAACAAACAACGGGCAAAGGGTCTCGATCTGACCATGGCACTCATGACAGTTGTCGCGCGTGATCCCTTGACGGGGCCACGATTCGGGGCTGACCCGCGATAGGCCGGGGAATAGGGATAAGCACGGATGCAGAGACGACCAGCTCCGGCCGGCCATGGTCAGTGTGGGGCGCGCCATGCACGTCAGATGGCAACGCAAGAGCCCCCCCTGGCCCTTGCCGCCGTGGTCTTGGCACGGCGCCGGCTCCAGGCTGCTCCGCCTCCACTGCATGTCTGCATCGCCTTGGACCTGGACCTGCAGGGCTCCGTCCAGCTGGAGAAGGCTCCCGTACGTACACATGGCATATGGACCCCGGCGACGACTGCTGGCACGGTGGCACCCCAGTACGAGGGCGTCGCGGGCAGGCAGGCAGGGCCGCTACCAGCTGGCTGCTGACACGGACATGCGCGCAGTATGTGTGTGTATGTGAGTCGCCAAGGTCTTGTCTGATCTCGCTAGCTGCTGCAGATCAGATCCGCGATCAGCCCTGGTCTGCTGATCCCCCGTGAATCTCGCCGAGAATGAGAGGATCGACGTGCCAAAAAATTCCACTGGTCGATCGACAGTCAGGATGCTGGTTAGCAGCTGGACGGCGGCCGGTGGTTCCTGCTGGCTACTGCAGTAGAGATTAGAGAATGGACTTTTTGGGCCAAATCCATGACCAAGAGGACCCAGCGAACGTGTGCACCTCACTACTTCAGCTGACATCACCCTCGGTCCTGATCATGATCATCTGTCACATGCATATATGATCTCGCTGAAAAGCATCTACGCGTGTAAACGGTGACAGCACGATTTGGAGATGTCTACGTTGCTATATCGATCTGTAGCACACCCCGCTTGTTTACGCACAAATTTTAGGTTGTAGCGTTATCGTAGCACTTTTTTTTAGTTATTTTTGAATAGCAAAAGCGTATCGTTTGACCGATCCAAGAAAAAATTGGCTACATAATTGTCGTTTAATCATTTTTAGCTCAAGTCTAGCTCTCTTTTTCTTTTGCCAGATCCTTAAAACTGTTATAAAACAAGGACTCTTAGAGAGTCCTAACCGGACCTACCAACCATAGAAGACAAGGGAGATAAGGACTCCTAGTCCTAGTCCGGTTATGTTGTGGGCTTTTACTAAACTCTACCCTTACTTCGGAGTATATATACGGAGGAGCACCCCTGTTGTAAGATATTAATTTGAGGAATAAAGAGAAGCTCCACATATATCATGTCTTGTCTACTTTATACTTATATTCTTGTGTTTGACATGAGAGACGTGAGAGGGAGAAGATCCGACCGTTGACGACGTGTTTCACAACACGTTATCAGCACGACCGCTCTTCGTCGACTACGTACGCCGGAGAAGTCGTCATCATGCTCGACGCCGGTGATCTCGCCGCCATCCTCGCCAACGACTACTTCGACGATGTCGACTAAATCAACATCGCCAGCGAGTGGATCTGCACCGAATCTTCATCAAGCAGGCATGTCTACTATCATGCCTAATGGCCTACGCGGTATGTTTCTACTGATAACTGCCCTACACGGCAAGTGGAGCAGATCAATTGGCAACCAGCAATATAAGGTACGAAATTTGATTGTCATAGTAGATTGGTTTTTGTGTCTTATCGTTAGACCGGAAAACTCTGTTTCCAATCTACTGTGTCGGCCAGCAGACCTCCGCCAAGCCATCAGCATGTGGTCGTATATGAGTTGTGTTTGAACGAATTAGAAAAATCACATGGAAACATGCATCTGGTCGTGACTATCTCCAACAATGGATATCCAAATCGGAGACCCATAAATCACTTTAGGTTGCCTACGGTAAAAAGGTCCATGACCCATAAACTAATTTCTCCAATAGAGGACCCAAAAGAGAATCCTTTCAGCGAATGGGTCACAAAGAGAGAGGATACCCAGATTTAGGTTCCCTCTCTCCTGAAAATCCATTTTGGATTTGGGTATAGGTACTCTGTTGGAGGCTGAAATAATATCATCGGAGACCCATTTTGGGTTTAGGTCTCCTTTTAGGTTCTTTGTTGGAGATAGTTAACAGTAAACAAAATTGAGACGCAAGCAAACGTGTTAGTCTGAAGCTGTCACGATGCAAGAAAAGGGGTGTCAGCCACTCAACCTGAAGTTAGTGCTGCTCAACTCCAAATACACCGGCTCCTGTCAGTATGTAAAGCCTGCTTGCATGCACCAACTGTCTGAAGCAGTTTACTCCGTCGGAGACATGGCCTGAATTGCTAAATTCTCTGACCAGATGCATAGATACATGTATATACCTGTATGTAGTATATGGATCTGAATCTACGTAAGAAAGCCAAGAAGGCAGGAAGAACTCATATATCAAGCACAAACGTAATTAAGCAGCCGTGCGCCCGAGTATAGCCTATAGTCCACATAGCACATCGCCCGAAGCAGTGTTGTCGCCTGAACTGGACTTGCCCGCAGCTGTGACCTTGTCATGCCGCTACCTGCCTGAAGAAGCAGAGTCCTGCCCGTTGCCGAGTTGAGCTTGGAGACGGATCCATCAGAACGAACACTAGCAATGACACCATATCCCTGGAAGGATCAATAAATTTGAAGTTTAATCCCATATTTTTATGGATTTAGGCTCTTGCGTATTTCTAGCAGAAAATACCTAACTCAGTGGTAGCAGATTAATAATTTATTTATCATTACAGTATGCTCTTCTGTAAATTGTTTTCCAAGAATTTTTTATTGTTTATGATATTCTGTTACAATTGATCATGAATACAATAAAAATAATACCTTTAATCATAGAAACATGGTTTTAGTTTATGATCTCTCTCAATCTTGAAGAACCTTAGACATAAATCCACATGAGAGTGTCATATATTTTTTTCCCTAGCAATTTGAGAGCGGGGTAAATATTTTTCTAGGAAAATTCTGGGAAATTAATTGAATTATTATCTATTTAATAGATTCAATCAATGTAAATTCATTTTGCACTTATTTCATGCATTTTAAACATGAAGTGAGCCTGTAGCAAATGCATGAATAATGTAGGAGTAACATGTTCATTATTTTCCGAAGAAATATTTTTAGTCTTAAGCCTTGCACGACATAATTTCTAGAAGAAATATTGTATAACTCTGAAAGTTATTTTATACACATCACATTTTCCTCCCAATATGGCATCATGTTTTTACAATAGCAGTAAATTCGTATGAAGCATGCCCAATAATTGAGTTCGTATATAACATGAAGTTATGGACATTCAATATGTTTTCTTGAAGAAACATATTGTTTGCCACGTAGGCATATTGGCAAATTCAAGAAGAATTTGCATAGGCTCAATATGATACACATTTATGCAATTAGAAGGTGCATAAATCATAGAAGTGGCAGGAAAATAATGTACATTCCAGAAGTAATGCTAGGCTTAGGGGGAGATGCATTGAGACAAAGAAGTTTCATACTCACCCCTTATCCAAAAGTAAATAGAATTTCCTACATAAGCTGCACTACTAGTTATATTCATGAAGAACTTGGTTATACTCATGAAGAGCAAATAACTTCTGCTTTTAGACTAGAAGTTTAGCATTAGTTTATGAATCTTTCCCAGAATAGAAGGGCAAATTTAGTAAATTGGTGTTTCTTACCTTTGTATTGGTTTATATCACCTTATTTTTGCCCGTTTGCTTGTAGAATTTTTTACTCCAGTAATTTATTTTAGTATCATGGAACAAATAAAGGATTACATGCTTAATATTGTAAATAATTGCTTTTAAATGCCTATTTGATGATCACTTGAAGTGATATTTCCACGAAAAAATGCCTCAAGTAACCTTGGAGGTTATATTTGTATTGTGCATTCCTACCATGTAGGTAGAATGGAAACTGAATTTCCATGAAGCTATTACATATGAGAATGGAAACTGAGGTTATATTTCTGTCATTGCATTAGCTTGTATGCTATGCATACTCAAGTTTCTCCTGTTGAGAAACACCTCCCATTTAGTTGAGATAGCCAGGAAGCTATTACAACACACAATTAATTTGCTTGCATGCTTTATATGGCTAGAAGCCATTAGTTCATCTCTAATCAAGAAGGTTGAGATCAAGGGGAGAAAATCGATCTGAAATCGGCTCAATAGTGAATTTATCCAATCAGAAATTGGATAACCCAATTAGAATGGGTTTGCGGATGATGAAAAGAAAATGGACATGTAAGTCCATTGTGCGGAGAATAATTTGGTATTAATGGGTTCGGAATTTTAATGCATATGGGGAATTCTTGAATGAACGAGCAATTAAATTTTCTAGCAGAAATTCCATGAATTACTTGAAGTAGATTATTTGGATAAAAAAAATTCAGCAAAGAAATAAAGAATCTAGGCAATAAAATAAGTTATGAAGACTTAAAAGATGTGCATAATTCAGGGGGAGAACACCCTAAATAAGTAGGTATGTAGAACATACTAAATTGCACACTAACCTTATGAAGTATATGTAGTTTTTCATGCCACTACATTATGTCTAGATCACTGCATATATGAATGTCACTATTTGAAAATGTGTGTGAAGCATTTATGAAATAATTTCACCAATTTAGCATACACGAATGAGCTTCCACTTGAAGTTGGAGAAATATGGTTCTGAATTCCATTAAAAATATGCTCATGATATGGGGATATCTTATGAAAAGTATGCTATTAAGAATATCTAATATCAGCATTAGGGGGAGAGAAACTTCCATACCTATCGAATTGCGATTAAGAATATCTAATATCGGCATTAGGGGGGAGAGAAAGCCTATACCTATCGAATGCCTTATATTAGAATTCAAGTATTCCTAGAAAGCTTGAAGCGGGAATATAATCACGCACTAGATTTCTAGAAGAAATAAAATCTCAGCATGAAGCAGAGTATAATGCCAGAAAATTTAAATGTAAGGAAGTGGACATCACCCGAAGTGGAAACACACTAGAAGTGAAAAAATCGTTGAAGGATTTAACCATAGTGAGAATGTGTACACAATGAATACTCACGAATGGTAATTCAGAATCAGGAGAAACAACATGAAGTTATTAACCAGAAGTTAAGTTTACTTGTAGTAAATATAATGCTATGTGTGGAAGTATACCCCGGGTATCTAATAGTATGCTCACCATAGCAAATGGCTTGATCATTAATTTAAAATCTACGGGGACGCCTGTTGGTTTTGGATGGAATGAACTTGTCAAATAATCTCAAAGGAATCTCCATAAACTCCGGAAAAAATATTGTTACCTCACATACTAAGAAATAATCATCATGAAGATGAATGCCTAACACTATAAAGTGCGCGCAATATTTTGTGTTGGCATAGCAGATACTATACTATATAATAGTTTTATCCTGAAGATATGGGAGAGAAGAATGAATGTCGACAACATTACCTCTATTATTGCAAATGTTTCTCTAAAGAGAAAATGGATCCATTAACAAAGTCCATGGCAGAGTCGCATGAAGCGCTCATATCGGGTCAATGAAAGAATGCAATCGAGGTTGAACCATGAAGGAAATATTTGAACCTAGAAGTTCAAATCGGACGAGTCATTATCAAATAGTGATATGGTGAAATGCAATGGTTCATAAGTCTATAAAGAAAAGGCTAGTAAACTCCCATTATATATGAATGAATATTCTGCTACATATCTGGCAAATAGCATGAATGAATAAAGTAAAAATTATGCAGTTAATTAGTGGGTTATGAAAATCCATAAGAAGAGATTCTGGAAGGATTTATAATTTCCTCGAAGGAATAAAATTACAACAAATAGGAATAAAATCTCATATAAAGTATTGAATATCAAACGCAAAACCTAGAAGGAAATTAAGTCATAGAATGACTTATTGTGAATAACACTTCCCGAGTAATAAGAACGGGATTGTGTAAATCACTTCTCTCTTGCATGAGAGAATTTCTCATAGAGAAAAGAAATATTATTCTTGAAGAATTAGAAATCCAGGAAGGAAATAATCAGTGAATGACTTATCAGTCAAATTCCTGAATGAACACCAATAATCCTGAAGATAAAAATAAAGACTCATATAGACCCGAGTTATTGAAAAGAAGTGAGGAATCATACGGTCCTGAATGTGCCATACAAGCATTTGTAAGTGTATATGAAGCTAGCTAGCACTATCCTCAAATACCATAACAGGTATTGGTGATTGGCAGATTAAATCCCCTTATAAATGCCAAAAGAAGACTGATTAATCCCCACAATCCTATGAAAAGATTAAACTTTATTTGTGTTGCACAACTAAAAGTGGTAATGAGTGCATGAAGCACATTGCTCCCAATTACTCAATCATAATCTAGAAGATTAAGTCTATGGAAGACTAAATATTATGATAATTGAATATCGTTGCTAATTAATATTTCTGAAAAAATATGACTAAAACATTTTAAACATTGAAGTTTAAATGATGTCATTGTGAGGGGGGGCATGTTAGATTTGAAATCTTTATGTTATGTTGTACCTAAAAGGAATCAACTTGATGATTAATTATTAAATAAAATCTGAAAGATTTACCACTTAGAATATTTGAGATCAAGAAGATCGTTATTGTAAAAATCTGAAAGTTCATGTATAAATCTTGAAGATTGATAGATATTCACGAAGAATAACAAATATAGAATTTATATGACCAATAAGGTTTAATGTTGTACTATTTTCCTTTGTAAGTTTTCACTTGAAGGTTTCTTACATAAGATTTTTAATGGGCAACATGTGCAATACAATAACGGATGCTATGTACTATTTTCTTCAAGTACAGTTTTTCCCACTGGGTTTTTGGATGGAGTTTTTGATGAGGCATATGTATTCGTGGTAATCGCCCAAGGGGGAGTGTTATAAAACAAGGACTCTTGGAGAGTCCTGACCGGACCTACCAACCATAGAAGGCAAGGGAGATAAAAGACTCTTAGTCCTAGTAGGGTTATGTTGTGGGCTCTTACTAAACTCTACCCTTACTTTGGAGTATATATACGGAGGAGCATCCCTATTGTAAGATATTGATTTGAGGAATAAAGAGAAGCTCCATCTATATCGTGTCTTGTCTACTTTATACTTATGTTCTTGTGTTTGTTATGAGAGACGTGAGAGGGAGAAGATCCAACCGTTGACGACGTGTTTCGCAGCAAAAACTTCCATACAGAATTTTTGGACCTTCACGGCTTCAGAACCCGACTGCTACCCACACTCACCAGTCCGAAATACAGCAAAACGAAAACAAAGCCTAGCAGCACTCAGCTTTGCCGAGAGAGCCCATGGGCCACATGCCTCGGAACCTGTCTGCTGTCTCAGCTAAACGGCCTTCTCGCTTTCTGGTTTCTGCTGAGCCCAGCCAGAATCTGTCTGCTTGGGCGGCTGCTTCGCCTGCTTGGTTCCCGAGAAGGTATGCCGGTGGTAAAGGATCATTTGCTCGCCATCAGTATGGGTCTAGGGGGTTGCGATTGATTTGTGCCAAATTATGTCCAAGCTATCCAAACCAAAATTTGGCTACTGTTCCCTCAAAAAAAAAATTGGCTACTGTTCCCTCAAAAAAAATTTGGCTACTGTGACCAAATCTGGAGACCCATTAGTTGTATACCAAACTTTGGCTTGGTCACCTTCTCTTTTTGCTAATCTCAGTTCATTTCGGTGGTCAAGTTGACGGCCACCGATTTGGTACTCAAATCTGGGCATGGCCAATGCTAAAAATTGGCCTCGCTCCAGCAAATTCAGTAGCAAACCAAACATACCCCACAAATGGCTGGGTCCACATGACACGGACCATGGCGCATTTGGGATTTCAGGAACCGGATGAGAAAATCTGCAATGACAAATGGAGCAACCGCGTGTTACGAACAAATTCAGCGGCGCAGAGACGAGAAGACGCTGCAAATGAGAGTACTCTTTCAAAGATACTGTGGCAATCAGAGACTGCTTCCATAAAGGGACGAGGATATCCACGGATCCTGAGCCAAGCCAAGAAAAATGGGCAAAGTTGAGACGTCAGCGAGCAGATTAGCGACGGATCCAGCAGCCAGATACTCCAGGGCGTACTGCCTTGGGCCCGCGGTAGGCTGTGCAGCCGAGTGAGTGATTGCAAGTTTGCAACCGACTGACGAGCTCAAGCAGTGTACATACTGACGTCCTCACGTAGGTCAGCCTCGCCGGCGCCGTGCAGTCCCGTGCTCCGAGCCCACTAGCACCGCGCGCGTGCGGCCCTACTCGTCATCCACACCACCTCAGTGCACCCGTTCCAGCCAACCCCGCGCCACGCCAAGCCACCAAGCGGCCGGCCGGCCATCTATCTAGAAGCAGCGGGGATCAAAAGCCCCGCCCAAGCAGGCTGTGTTTAGTTCTTAAAAACTTTCCAAAATTCTCTCTCCAAACTTCACTATTCATCTATCATACATCAAATCACATCAAATCTCTCTCCTCATGCATGGAGCACTAAATGTGGGTAAATAAAAAAAACTAGTTGCACGGTTGTGATGTACACGACGAGACGAATCTTTTAAGCCTAGTTAGGTTATGATAGGACAACGATTACCACAAACAAACGAAAAATGCTACAGTACAATACAGTGTCCGATATGACATTTTCACCGAACTTTCCAACCTCTTTTTCGCAACTAAACACAGCCACAAGCACCGAGCGTCTGGGTCACAGTAAATCGGTGATCCCAACAAAACGGCCGCCGCGGCCGGTTACGACTAGTCGGCAGCACGCCAGACGCGACGCGACGCTCGAGAGCAGCAGTTGCGGCCCACCCACCCCCACCTCACTACAGTCCTCGCTTCTTCCTCGCTCCCCACTTCTCACGCCGATCGGCAGCCAGCCATGGCGTCGTCGGACCCCGCGTTCCCCGTGCCCGCCCCGGCCGACCCCAACGACGAGGTCGTCCGCGAGTTCGGCCCGCTGCTCCGGATCTACAAGAGCGGCCGCATCGAGCGCCCGCTCGTCCCGCCGCCGGTCGGCCCCGGCCGCGACGCCGCCACGGGCGTCGACTCCCGCGACGTCGACCTCGGCGCCTACTCCGTCCGCCTCTACCTGCCGCCTCGGCCCGCCGCCGCGGCCGCCGACGGCGCCAAGCTGCCCGTGGTGGTGTACGTCCACGGCGGGGGCTTCGTGGCGGAGTCCGCGGCGTCGCCGCACTACCACCGCTTCCTCAACGCGCTCGCCGCGGCGTGCCCCGCGCTCTGCGTCTCCGTCGACTACCGCCTCGCGCCCGAGCACCCGCTCCCGGCGGCCTACGACGACTGCCTCGCCGCGCTCCGGTGGGCGCTCTCCGCCGCTGACCCCTGGGTCGCCGCGCACGGGGACCTCGCGCGCGTCTTCGTCGCCGGGGACAGCGCCGGCGCCAACATCTGCCACAACCTCGCCATCCACCCGGAGGTCCGGGCGCTCAAGGGCGCCGTGCTGATCCACCCCTGGTTCTGGGGCTCGGAGGCCGTGGGCGAGGAGCCCTCGGAGCCCGGGTTCCGCGCCATGGGCGCCGGGCTCTGGTTCTTCGCGTGCCCCGGGAACGCACGTCTTCTACCTCTTCAAGCCCGACTGCGACAAGGCCAAGGAGATGCTCCACAAGATGGTGGCCTTCATCAATGCGTCGTGATCGTGACTGTTGCTTTGCTTGTGTTTGTAGCTTCCGATCGTGGCTGGCTAGCTGTAAACCAGCTTGAGGTACATTTATCATGACGATGAAATAAATTGAGAACGGGTTTGCCCTGTCAACATGAAACGATTCTGCTGATACATGATTATTGTTGAATGACGTACGGCGCCTTGATCTGATGGTAAGTTCAGTAGTACAAACTTGAAGATTTGAATTACCCGTCGTTATGGCATGCTTTGGGACTCTATTGCTTTGCTATTCGAGATTTCGTCGACCTGATTGATTTGAGAAATGAGACAGACTGTTCATCCGTGAGTATCACATCATACTGATTTTACTGAGGATGGCTCATACATGGGGCAAGTTTAGCCCTCTCGGGCCATCCTAGCATGCGTGGTAACAGAACAGGGCAAGAGGCGTCTGATTAAATTTGCAGTACTGGTATCTACATTTGGATCTCTCTACTGCTGCTATACCCTTCACTGCTCAATCCCCCAACGGTCCAAGAACAGGCGTAGTGCCATACCGACCTAGTAGCTAGCGTGGTAGAGTTAAACTTGCTTATGAATTGATCTACTGTAAGAGCAACTCCAACAGCTTCTTTAAAATGTTAGCTAAATATAGAGTCTTTCTCCTCTTCATAGTATAGAAAAGCATATTTTCATGTATGAAAACCAACAGATTCTCCAAACTAGACTCTCTATTTGAAGTGAACCCCACATGTCATAGCTTATCTTCTTCCTTATCTCCCCACCGAGCGAACCAGCTCAACTCCTCCTGGTTTTCCTCTCCGTCTTGCTCGTCGGAGGGAGCGGCAAGCGGCGAGCCAGGCGCGGGTGGCGGCGCTCAACTGGCCGTGGGAGGAGGGCGGCGCGGGCGGCGCTCGGACGGCCGGGGGCGGAGCTCGGGGCGGCGGCGCTCGGCCGACCGCGGGCAGAGCTCGGAGCTCGGGGCGGCGGTGCTCGGCCGGTTGAGGGCGGAGATCGGGCGGCGACGCTCGGGCGGTCGCGGGCGGAGCTCGGAGCTCGGGTCGGCGGTGCTCGGCCGGCCGCGGGCGGAGCTCGGAGCTCACGGCGGCGGCGCTTGGCCGGTCGGGGGCGGAGCTCGGGGCGGTGGCGCTCGGCCGGCCGCGGGCGAATCTCGGAGCTCAGGGCGGCGGCGCTCGGCCGGCCTTCGTTCTGCCGGACATGGCGGCGGCGTGGCAGTTTGGCGCGAGGAGAGGTGCGGGAGAGACGAGGCGCGCTTGATTCGGAGGTTTGGCGAGGGGGGGCGCTCGCCACAGCTCGCGAGCGGAAGGGGGAGTATGGCGAAGCAGATAACGAGCCTCTAAACTAGCGAGGCTGTCGGAAGCAGGTTTTTAACGTGTTTTCTTTATCTTTGAAGATAGAAATGGATATAAAGAGGCTGTTGGAGTTGCTCTAACTCTGGCCAAACGCCCGTGAATATACGGCTGTAGTCTGTAGACAAATTTCTTGCTTAGGTCACGCCAAACTTTGCTTCAAGAATGTAATCGTACTGCTAATTGGGTAGCACATACTGTACGTAGCTCATTAATCTATATAACCTATATAATCTATATAATTGGTACCCACTAATATATCATAGTTGATTTCTCTCAACATGCAAACATTCTACGTCATCATCCGCTATATGACATGTCACCATCCACTAGATTATACATTTATGTCTTCAACCGATTTTCTATATATGGTTAATATCATGTCTTTGCGAGTAGCATGCTACAAAATTCCCGTAGTAGAGAAAAATATAGGATCAATAATTTAGAATAGTTCTCTCTCAACAAAATTATCATGCTTCCACGTATAATGTTGTTAACAAAAGAATGATATGAAATCACTTTGATGTTTCTACTTTCACATTGCATCTAAAAATTTGTTTAAATAATTTCCGCCGCAATGCGTGGAGTATCTTACGGTTAACGCTACCAATACTCGTTTCGCTGGGCCGTTTTTCCAGCCCATCCATGTGAATTGGACAGCGAGACAGCACACTCGAATGTATGCAAAACCACATGATTTCCTCTTTTTTATGCTTTCAAGTTTCAATGCGCCTCGGATGCGAATTGCACAATTTATAGTGAAAAAATGGGATTGCTCTATGCAGCTAGTCGCTCAACGTGGAAAACAAACACTCTTTCTATAGGGTTTCCTCTTGGAGTCATCGATTCTCCGTTTCTATATATGCTTCTCTTCCATCTCTGATTGTCACACACGCATCATCCTTTTGATCCTTTCCTCTTGGACAGGCTCGAGAGTCGTGACCTCTGCACCACCCCAAGTGTCCTCTTACTTGTGGTACATGTACTGTACTAACTAACTTCCATGAAAATGGCGTCCACCGCCTTCTTGTTGCACACTTTGTGGCATTCCTTACATTTTCACCCTGCTATAGAAGCTACATGTCTCAAATACTTTTCCGTCTCTACGTGAGGGAGAAAGGAAGCCCGGCGTCGACCCATAACCTCTCCAATTACTCGTGTCTTCCAAATGGGGGCATTGCATTATTGAGTGGTCCACGTGCTAGCATGTTACTGGAACGGTGGAACGGTCTAACCTCCTGCCACGTACTTATCTTTTGGCATAATATAATATTTTGTCCGTTATATATATTTTTTCAAAATACCGGGACAGGTGCAGACACTCGTATACACGCACACTCATCCCATTTAATACAGTACACAAATTATACCACAATGGGTGCCTCCGAGAGTCTGAGCCGACTGATATGATTTTAGATTAACGAAGTCACTATATACGTCCCGTTGTCAACAAAAAACATCACCTACCACTAGAATAATAATGCCGGTTAAATCCCAAAATAAATTCAGGAACGCGGGCATTTGTTTCAAATTATGTATAACTCGTTTTAGCTTTTGTATTAAGACAAACTTCTCCAATTTTAGATAAGTTTGTAGAAAAAAATATCATTACCTATAATATCAAAGTAGGTTAATTAAGTCTGTAGAAGAAATTGCATAAACATCTACAATATCAAATTAGGTTAATTGAGTTTACCATAAATATGTCTTGATAGTGTATTTATTGGTGTAATAGATGCTATTATATGTTTGTACAAATTTAGCTAAAACTAGAAAAGTTTGATGTATAAAAAAACTAGATAATTAAGAACAAATGCAATATTAGTGTAATCTCAATTATTTCTATATATAGGAGAAATGTGTCGCAATTTGTCACTGCAATTAGTAAATTTGCAGTGTCCGATATCTAGGAGGGCAGATGCTATGCTATACGGATACCAAATCTACAGACGAGTAGCTTCAAAGTCCAGTTACCGGCCCATCATCCTGCCATTTATTGCTAGGAACCAGAGGCTCTTTCCAACAGCCCGGAAATAGCAAAACACCAGCCGCACATTTGACATTTCCAACTAGAGAACCCCATGAAAGTAGCCGCCGAGCACAACACAACCCCTTTCCCTAAACTCCCCTACCGGGCCCACGCGTCAGTCTCCCACTCCCGGCCCATCGGACGACCGCGCCACCGCGAAATCCTAGATCGGACGGCCCAGATCCGCCAGCAACGGCCTATAAATTCTTAGCCTCACCCTCTGCCCACGAGCTCCCTCCTCTCTTTCCGCCTCCACCCCTCGCGAGCTCGGCACACGCGGCGGCTTCCCTCCTCCTTCCTCCTCACCCCCCGGCGGCGGCGTTGATGCAGATGGCAGCGGCAGCGGCCCCCACCGACGCCCCGGCCGCCGCGCCGCACCACCACCCCCACGCGCACGCCGCGGCGGCGGCGGCTGCCCCGCCGCACCCGCACGCGCACGCGCCGCACCCGCACCACCACATGCCGCAGCCGCGGTGGGTGGTCATCCCGTACCCGCCGCCGCACCACCCCATGGTGGCCGCCCCGCCGCCCCCGCCGCCGCAGTTCGTCAAGCACTTCGCGCCGCCGGCCTCGGTCACCCCGCCACCGCCGCCGTCGGCTGGATCCGGCGGGAATGGGGGCGAGGACAACCGGACGATCTGGGTCGGGGACCTCCAGTACTGGATGGACGAGAACTACCTCCACAGCTGCTTCGGCCCCAGCGGCGAGGTTCGTTCTTTCACTCTCCCGGAGCCTGCTCCTCCGATCCGGGCTTATCCGTACCGGATCTCTCGAATCCAGTTAGGTCTGTCCGAAGGCTGAGCGTTGATTCGTTTGTACGGTGCTGTGGTAGGCGTAGCGGCGTAAATTTGCGGCAAATTGTGGTTTGTCAAGGATAAAGCTACGTGCTTTGAGCTTTGTAGTCTGTGCTAGTCTAGGTAGTTAATGAAGGGCGCCAACTTTAAAACCATTTCCTGCAGTTTGGGTGACCCAAAGGAGTTACGTAAATTTATCACTCGACCAAACCTTTATTTACAATCGTGTAACAGCTGACATAGTCATAGCTCTTCCTGTCAATTTTGTTACATGATTGGAATGTGGACTGAGTTTGTGACATTCTGCTAAAAGGTGTCCTTAAGGTGGTAACGCCAATGTCGTTGTAGAATTTTCAGTTAAGGTTACTCTATTTGTGTTGAATGGAATATCCCTTTTAGGTAATTTGGTAGTACCTGTTGCATTAAATAAGATTCGGTCGGTTTTTATTTGAGAGACATGCTCCATCATCACGTACCTTTTATTGCATGCGTTACTAATTGCCGTTTCGCTACTTATCTGCTTCTGTAGGTGGTGACAATTAAAGTTATTCGCAATAGGCACTCGGGGGTCTCCGAGGGTTATGGTTTTGTAGAGTTCTATTCTCATGCATCAGCAGAGAAGGCACTACAGAACTTTTCTGGTCATGTAATGCCTAATACTGACCGGGCTTTTAAGTTGAACTGGGCATCATATAGTATGGGAGAAAAACGCTCTGAACTAGCATCTGATCACTCCATATTTGTTGGCGATTTGGCTGTTGATGTTACTGATGATATGTTGCTGGAACTTTTTTCTAGCAAATACCGATCAGTGAAAGGAGCTAAAGTTATTATTGATGCAAATACGGGCCGTTCTAGAGGCTACGGCTTTGTTAGGTTCGGAGATGATAATGACAAAACTCATGCAATGACTGAAATGAATGGTGTATACTGTTCCACAAGACCAATTCGAGTAGGACCAGCAACTCCTAGAAGATCTCAAGGTACCTTTAGAATTTCAAGATTATTTTGTATTTAATTTGTGCCTGCAGTTACTAGTGACATTCCATAATCTCGTCCTCTAACAAATTGCTTTGTATTCATTCTTTTTTTACTAATATTAGCCAATGCTGTCCAATTTCTTTTTTTTTTGCTACCCATATAAATTTGTTCCATAATAAATATGCTATGAACTCCTAACACATTTAATCAGAAGTTGCTGCATGCCTATTCCTTGTTGCTTGAATTTATGTTTCTATTAGACATTTAGATGGTTATATTACATTCCTATATTTTGGGTACATGTGATCTCCACCATTACACATTTTCAAAATGAGTAATATTTGGCTCTTGATTCTCCGATCGTACTGGGGCTTTGTGGGTGGGTTGGATATGGTAATATTCGTAGTTTCTTTCACAAAAGCATTACAAGCTTGATCATTACTTTTCCCATTGACATTCATTTTGATTTTGTGATTGTTTATTTTCAGGTGATTCAGGTTCTTCTCCACCAAGGCAATCAGATGCTGACTCAACTAACAGGACGGTATGCCCCACTTAGTTTCTAGTGTTTTTATTGAATTAAAGCAAAACTGTTTATTTATAAATTATAAGAGTTACACTAGCCTTCCTCTAATTTACTTGCTATTTTGGACTCTTGAATGTTCTCCATACCTTTCATTATTACTCTTATCACTACTGTCATTTCCTTGAAACATATTTTTGCAGAAAGTATATAGTGATAAGAAAATGCTTTTAGCGGCGCATGGACTACTCTCTTTTCCTTGTAACAGATCTAAATACTAATAAAATGCATATTCGTAATCAAGTTTTGTAAGGTTTACTGCAAATATTCTAGGGTGACAAGTGGCACTAAGATGATATCTCGTATCGGTTATTGCTGCAGGTATATGTTGGAGGCCTTGACCCCAACGTTAGCGAAGAGGAACTGAGGAAGGCATTTGCAAAATATGGTGATCTTGCCTCTGTCAAAATTCCTGTTGGGAAGCAATGTGGATTTGTTCAGTTTGTAAACAGGTATATATAAGATATTTTACCTGAAATCCATCAGCCTACACTACTATAAACCGTAACACCATAGTACAGGGGTAGAGCTTATTGAGAACTAATGGGGCCCAAAACTATTCTTTACTGAGCCTGGCCCCTCTCCGCCACTGCTGTAATATATGTATTTGGGTTTCTACTTGCTGTAAGATTTTAGATTATGTGAACAAACTTGTTTTGAATTGTAGAACTGATGCCGAAGAAGCACTACAAGGGCTGAATGGAGCGACTATTGGGCCCCCCAAAAAAAAAATCTTTACCGAGGTTTGGCCCCTCCTCAATTTTGATCCAAGCTCTGCCACTGCTGTAATATATGAAATCATTCTATGTTTAGCTGCTATTGCTGTAAGATTTTAAATTATGTGAACAAACTTGTTTTGAATTGTAGAACTGATGCCGAAGAAGCACTACAAGGGCTGAATGGAGCGACTATTGGGAAGCAGGCAGTTAGACTTTCCTGGGGCCGCAGCCCAGCCAGCAAACAGGTTGAGCTGATGTACTTTCACTATTGCTTTATTCTCACTGTAATAGCATATATTGTTCATCATTTACTTCTTGTTGATGCATATTATAACTTATTAATGTCTGTTTCATGCCATTATGCTCAATAAGAGGAATGAGAGAATCTCCAGTAGAAAAATATTGGAAATGAAAAATAGGTCTAACATGAATATTTTGCAACATTCAGGATTCCTTGATGGTATCTAGCTGGAAGGACCTGTTCTTCCATATTTACTGCACACAATTTATTGGTGGTGTGTTTTTTAAGGCTCTAACTAAGCGTGGTTGCATGAGGTAAGGTGTCCCAACACCTAGCCTAAAGAGGGGAGAAACAAGAGAAGGAGTGAGAATCAGATAAGAAAAGAAAGGCAGGAGGGATACAACATGAATCACAGCTTTTCTTCCCTTTTATGCTGATTTTGATGGTGGTGGTGGTGGTCGCAGTGGCACTCGATCTGGACTTGGATAGGGGGAGGGGTACAATTCAGGGGCAGGGAACACTTGTTGAGGGTGCGGCTTGTCATGATCCCTCATCTCTGCCCTTTTGTGGGTGCTGTCTGGCAGTGGTGGTTGGGTGTCGGGGCTCACGTGAGCGGAGGGTGGGATGCTTTAGGCCTGCTGTTAGAATGGACTTTTTATTCACTAGTGGCTGCTCTCTTTGTTGAGTTTGGCCAATATATGCTCCCGTTTTCCCTTTGCTTGCCTGATGTGGGTATGATGTCACCTTGCCCTGCCTTGCTTCCTTGCCTTACGCGGCTAGGCGATAAGAATGGGGTGCCCTAGAACATAGATCAGTGGTCATTTTGTATCCTGCATTTAGTTCCTTCTCCCCTGACATAACATTCATGTTGTTTTTGACCTGAGCCTTTAGAGAGTATCAAAGATTAGGGACGTGCATAACTGGAGATAGGTATTCTGCTTATATCCTTTGCATTTTAGTTACTGTATGAGGTATAGCCATGGTTGATACCTTTATGAATGACCTTTCACAGATTGGCAAAAAAACAAAAGTTGATGGTAGGCTCAAGCCTTTCTAGCATAGACTAAATAGTTTATTGCCCCTATCTAAAGCCTTAAGCTGGTCAGTCGGCCTCACCGAATGAAGATGAGCTTACTTCCCTGTGCGGCTGTGCATATTTGCAAGCCATAGCATTGGCTATTTCATTCTTGCACTCTAGTGGAAGGGCTCATTTGATCTGATATTTCCTTTAGATAGTGTCAGGCTGCATATTTGGACTATGGAAGTTCACTCAACAGTAGCTTATAGATTCCTCCCTTCATTCATAAATAATTCACATTGTCGACTTTGACTGACTTTGACCAATAACAATAAGTTTGGGAACATCTCATCTGGTAACACGAAAATGGTTAGATTTTTCATGAATCCTACTGCCATAATATACTATGGTATATATCTGAACTCACTCAGGATGCTGAAGGCCAGTACATCCATCCTTTTTTTGGAATACTGTACATCCATCCTTAGGTTTTAGCTTAGGGGCTTAAAGCTGTCTGACATGTTGGATCTTCTTGGGCAGTTGGACTTCTCCTGTAAGCCTAAAGATCTAAACATGCAAAGCTCTAGCTCGGACATTTTGATCATTGTGGAAGCCTCAAATACATTAGTCAATAGTCTGCATGAACGTAAACCCTCCAAAACAGGCTTAGGTAAGCCACAAGCCCTCTTTTGGAGGAGAATTTATCTTCATAAACAATCTTACTAGAAAAGCTGCCTGAGGTGCCCCATCAAGAAGCTTCAGCTAAACGAGCCTAATGGCTAACAGAAGCGTAGCTAAAGTGTTTTAACTGTATTTAGGTCGCCTGTTTGCTATTCGAAGAAGCAACATCAGCATTTTTTTTTTGGTGTCTTCTTTTACACTATTAATCATGTTTTTCATGGTAGGTATGTGTGGGAATTGGGCAGAATTCCCCTCATGAATTTTAACATTTATTATGCCTCTTTTTGCTCTTGCATAGTGTTTTTCCCCTTTGCTTTAATGAGTGGGAGACACAGTACTAATGAATTCATTTCACTCACTTGGGAACTTTTGTGTCTTCCAGTCTAGGGGTGATTCTGGCCACCGACGCAACGGCAATGGCATGTACTATGGGACACCATTCTACGGTGGATACGGCTATGCTTCACCGGTTCCCCACCCAAACATATACGCCGCGGCCTACGGGGCCTACCCATACTACAGCAACCAGCAGCTAGTGAGCTGATGGGGAGATCTCCGCTCCGCTTCCTCCGATGGAGGAAGCAAGGTTTTGGTCCAGTAAGAATAGTAGCATATGATGAGATATTATTATAGGTGGCCATAAAAGTGGGTGTGAGAGCCGAGTCAGGTATATGATGATAATGGTACCTGCAGATCTGTGCTGCTAGTAGAACCTAAAGAAAGCATGTAGACAATAAGACCTATTCTTTTCTGAGAAATTTTGACTTGCTAATAAACTAAAGCTATCAGTTGTTGTGACTGTTATGGTGTGCTCTGTTTTCGGTTGTTTCATACATCTATGGTTCTTCTCTGCTCCTACTAGGCCCAAGTGGTGTGATCTAAGTTTCTGCTAATGCTTGGATTCGACAGGTGCTTGCTGCTAATTCTTGTTGTCCCGCCTGCTGTTTTCTCGGCCCTTGTATGTTCAGTTGATGCAACTCTGCTGTTGCCCTGTTGAACCATGGTTTCAGGGCAGCTCTTGGAGTGATTTCTGACGCGAGAAGAACATTGGAAGGCGCGGTCAACTCTCTTTATTTTGGCCGCTTGCTCGATCTAGCGACCCATGGCCCATCCTTACTCTTCAGAGTTCGAGTTCAGACTTGGCAGAGATTCACGAGCTGCTCCAAGCAGTCGGCGCAGCTTGGCTCCGGGGGATTCATGTGGTTGCACATCATCGCTCCGGGATTCCCGCTTGGGCCCGTGGCAACATGTAGTCATCGGAAACTTCTTGGATGCTTCTTCCCTGGCTGCCAGCGGCGGAGCCAACGGGGGGCCGGGGGGGCTCCAGCCCCCCTACCGCCGGAGCCACCATGGAAGCCCCCCAAGCCCCCCCTTGGCTGGAGGTTGAAGATGAAGAGGGAAGGGGGGCTGGAGGAGGAAGGAGGAGGCAGCAGCCCCCCCTTGGCTGCCATGCTGGCTTCGCCACTGCTGGCTGCCGGTGATGGTCACCGTCGACACGAGCAACCGTCAGACTGAACAGGGGGTAGCTTGAGCAGGAAGGATTCCATCCCTACCCCTTGGCATCTCTATTGCATGAGGTTTTTTCGACCACCAATTAATATAACCATTACAATTTGCAATAGTGGTAACTGCGGGCCAACTGAGGGTTAAATATCGAAATTTCTCTAAATTTTTTGAGGCTGACAAAGTCACCATATGCATCCTGGCTTTGTCATTGATTGGTATGTTGCATACTCCGTATCAATGGGATCTCTAACAGGGCAACGTATTCTATATAAACTAGCTTCATGTGCAAATTCCTATCATAACCGCTGGATCCCCATCCGATGACCATATAGAGTGATGAAAAATTTTAACATTTAAACCCTCCCACCATTAACTTTCTTAACCACAGTTTATCTAAAACCCCCTCCTACCGATGTTGTATTAATTTATCCATTCCCCGTCTGTGCCTCCTTCTCTTTGATTTAGTTGAACACAGCCTGCCTCTCGTCGAGCCGCCCGTGGGCGGAGCTGGGGCACGACCTCCTGGTGGCGATTGGATGGAGATCCAGCGGTTATGCTTGCTAATGCTACCCAAGCATTCAGGTTGCTCGATCTCATTGGCGTCACACACAGTCGCAGACTCGCAGTGTCGCACCGGATCACGCACAGGTGTGGAGCGGATAGGACAGAGCGACGACTGGACTCTTGACTTTGGCCATGGGGTAGCCAATAGAGCAACGAACAGGTGTCGGAAGGAGCACTGGTTTGAATTCTTTCACTTTTTATTTTGCCCTCGCGACCGCAGAGGAAAGACACGCGAGTATTCCTCCCGGCCCCACTCCCCCGCGCATAAATCCACGAGCTCAACTGCTCAAGCTTGCGAGCTGTGCCGTGAGCCTGTGGAACTGGCAACAGTACGCGTCATTCCATTTGTCGTCGTCTTCCTCCTCCGCCGCTCTCCCTCCGGCCGCGTTTTCTCAGGTCTCTCCGGCAATGTCGCTCTCTCGGCCTCGTCGGGGTAGGGAGGAGGAGCAGGACGGTGGTTCTCCTGCTGGCGAGGGGTCAACGCCGGCGAAGAGGCCACGGGGCTGCTCCTGTTCCTGCGCCTGCTGCTACCGCCACCAGTGAGTTCATCAGTCCCCCCTACGCGACAGCTGTTCCCTTCAAACGTCCCCTGCTCTAAGTAGCTAGCAGTAATTTAGTAGCTAGCCCGCGCGATTTGCTTCGATTTATATGCGCTGGCTGCATTTTTTAGATAAATAGAGGTAAAAGTGTAAAACCCCACGAAAGCAATTGATGCTGGGGAGATAGAATTGGGCACGGTTTACAAGGGTTTTGTAGCTGCTTCAGCAAAATGTTTTTTTGTAGCAGGGCATGTGGCATCTTCAGATTTGGTACCATGTTCTCGGATTATTCCCATCCGTTAAGGTTGCCCACTGGCTTTATGTCCTCTCGGGCCTTTTCTTGAGATTTCGTATGGGCGTTCTCTGCTTCCTGACAAATTTCTTGGTTTTCAAAAGATCCGCGAACAACAAATTTCTTGAGATGCTACGTGTCCCTTGTGAATGGCAGGGTTTCAAAAGATTTCTATGAGGGCCAGATTGAGATCCTCAAGAAGGAAATGCAATGTATGTCAAAAGGGTTTATTGAGGAGCGCAAAACCTTCCAGAGGGAGATGCAGGAATTTTACCAGAACTCCCAACTGCAGCTCAAGGAACAGATCAGTGAGCAAGATAGGAGGATGGAGCAGCTGATCCGGGAACAGTTCGACACCTTGATCTCGGTAGCCATTTGCTTTCATGTTGCAGTCTTTATATTATGCCTAGAGGCTCTGTGAAGATAGGACGCGGTTAGCTAACCGGTTTTTGAGTTTCACTCAATTTGATTGTGATTGCCTGAAACTGTCAAGGTCTTTCCCTTTCTGCTATTGGATTTCCTTTCTTCACATCATCAGAATACTTTATGAGAATAACTGATGGCTACAAGCTACCTAAGGCAGCCAGACATTGAACTAAACACTGAAGACGGAAATTATTTAAAACTTTAAGGACTAATGATAGGAAAAAAAGGTAAAGCCATTGTAATACCAACTATTGTATGAACAATTATCCAGCTATGCCGGGATGAAGACGGCATTTGCGCCGAACGATCATATAAAGATGAATATACCCTTTACAAAATTAGTTCCTGGCCTATATTTTTGGTTCCTTGTAACAGGTTCCAGTTCCTTTGAAACGAACCGGATTCTCAACGACAAGAATCCGACTCCCTGTACCCTTGAGATAGTCCTAGGAATAGCAGCTATCTCGTACAGGACAAAGTCACCATATGCATCCTGGCTTTGTCATTGATTGGTATGTTGCATACTCCGTATCAATGGGATCTCTAACAGGGCAACGTATTCTATATAAACTAGCTTCATGTGTCGTACCACCTGTCCTGGTTGAACTCGTGGTCGGGGTCTTCACCTGAGAACCCAAGGTCTGTCCCCAAGGAAATGGGACAGGTTCACGTCACCAACCATAATATGAAGCAAGCTTTAAAGTGGCCTAAACTAGTAATAAAATGATCAAGGGATATAAGCTGGGGGTTTCTCCTATGCGCGCAGCAGCATTAACCCAAGTTCAACTCATCACCAGAACCTTATCTCACCAGAGATCACACTTCCCAAACCAGCCATCAATCACAACCATGTTGGGCTCGTCCTGCCTCAGCAGGTTCCCACAAATATCAACCTCCAACACCTTTCACTCACTAGTCGACTCGGTAAGCTCCCTCCTCACCTTGTCTCATCAGCAACGCTGGACCAATCTCTCATTTCCCAAATCAAGGATGAGGTAAGAAAGCAGAATCCCAAGCTGTCGGGGCTTATCAGAAGCGGGCGTACGTATAGTTTTCACTCTGCAGAGGTTGCGCTCCTGGAACCATCCGGGCTGCAGTTGGGGATCAGCCAACTTGAGACACAGCCCGACATCATTGACATTCACTCTCACACAGCTCCTAGGAAAGTCTGGCAGTCAAAAGAATATGCAAGGGTAAGAAACATCACTCGAATCTCCTACAGGTCTGGCATCGCACTAAGTAGGCTTGCTGGAACCCTCCCCATTCTGGGTAGACGGTGAGCACTGTAATCCACGTCTGAAAGACGGTCTCGACTCGGTCCTTAATTGTCGGTAAAGCGAGTATCAGCGTCAAAGCGATCCGCCGCAACGGTCCGCAGTCGTCACCCATGACAGGTATTGCCGCCCAACTCCTCAAAAGTAACCAAGTAACCATGTACCCGCAACAGGTACTCCGCAGGGACTACCTGAGTGTAGCCCCCAAGCACCCCGATCAAACGATCAGGTTGTTATTACTCGCTTACACCGCCTAGCTGCACTACTCCTCCCAATCCACCCACAACTCACGCAAGAGGTTCAATCACAACCATCCCAACACATGCAAGCATAGCATTTAATATTCAGTGGATAATAGGATAGCAAGGTAACAGGATAATAATAAAGGCAGTGCAAGTTCATCATGCGATTAAAGTAAAGCGCTAGCATTCTAATAGCATGTCTAATAGGTATTTCAGAGATTGGTCGGGCGTGAACCTGGGTAGGCTTCTTCATCCTCCTCAAAGCAGTTGTCGGGGTAGTCCGGCTCCTCCTGGCACTCCGGTGCTCCTAAGGTTGCGATTAATAAAAAAATAAGACGCGGCTACTAGCAAAGAAACACCAAAACAGCGAGAAAGGAAGACCCAAAGAACACCAAACTCTACACTAACGCGTAGATCATGATTTTAGAAAAATATAGAAACTGGTTTCATATTTTTCTGAGCTACGGTTGAATTATTATTAATTTTCGAAGTTTAAATCATTTTCTGAAAATATTAAATAATTTACAAAAAAGATAAACAGACAGAAATTAGCCTGCTGACGTCAGCAGTGGGGTCCGCCTAGGATGACTAGGGTTCGGCGGTCACGAACGACAAGAAAAGGGGATGGCTTGGCCGGCGAAGTGGCTCCCCGACGAGGCACGGTGGCGGCACGGGTGCTCCGGCGAGCCGGCTCCGTGGCGACGCGCGACACAGGGCGGAAGCGAGCGGCTTGGTGCCCCAAAGCCATTCGGGAAGAAAGTGCTCGGCTGTGCGTGCGGGTTCGGCTCGCGCGCGCGCAGTTCAAGCCACAAGCTTGACCGCGCCGCGGCCATGGCGCTCGCGCCCCCAGAGATGGCTAGCAAAGCGCGGCGACGCACGGTCGGAGACAGGGGAGAGAAAGGGGGGTCGGCGACGGCGTCTCACCAAGGGGCTAGTAGGCGATCGCTGCAGCTCGGGGTAGACTCGCGGTACTTCGGCAGTGCTCGCGTTCCCACGATCAGCTCCCGTCCGGCTCCTGATCGCCGGCTCCACGGGCGGCGGTGACGTAGCGGCGCGGTGCTTGTCGGTGGCTTCGGTCCTCCTCCCTTCTTCCCCTCCAACACTCCTCCCTTCTTCCCCTCCTCCAAGGCAACGCGACGCGAGAGGTGGAAAACCCCGAAGGGCAAGGCGGCTGAGGTCGGGAGGCGCCGCGGCGAGGGGTTTTGTAGGGCGGCTTCCGCTAGGGCTCCGCGGGGACGAACGGCTCGCGATTTTGGGCGTCCGCGCCCTTTCCACGTGGCGGCATCGCGACGGGCCGCGAAGCACGCAACGGGATTGGCTTGGCGCTCACGGGTGCGGCGATAGAGGAGGGCTGCGCGGCGCCGGCGAAAAAGCAGAGAGGGGGAGCAGGTGGGGAGAAGACGACACTGTGTGGGGTGAGGCTGCCAGGTGGGGTCCACTCGCCAGCGGGAGAGGGGAGACGCGGCGACGACGCGGTGAAGCGGCTAGGCCGTTGCTGGGCCGCAAGGCCGGCTGGGCTGGCTGGCTGGGTTGCTTCGGAAAAGAATTCGGGGTGGTTTTTGGGACTTTAGCTAGGAGATTTGGCCCGCGAAGTTAGTAGGTTTGAATAATTAGTTGGCTTAGTTAATGTTTGAATTCAAATCTAGAATTTAAATTCAAACCAACCAAAAACCCAATAAAACCAAATTAACTCCAAATCACACTATTTGATCCTTAGCACTTCAATTTATTTTTATTTAATTTAAATTTTGCCTAGGAGCAAAGGGAGCAAAATAGAGAGCAATCTTATATGTTTGTTTGCATGCACAACAATTCCACCAAAAATTTTTAAATCCTCATTTTTGCATTCCAACAAATCCTAAGGTAAATTTTAGGGTTGTTACATCCTTATAAGTGGTTCCTTTATTTTCTAACCGTTAGATCTAAACCCATCGATGGCTGTAAAAATTTTCAAGCACCGTAAAAATCCTCATTTTCCAAACATGCATTACAATATTTTTCCTATATTTGTGCGAGTAAATCAGGTTGATCATCGTAAACGCAAGGCATGATGTTGTGATCACAATAGGAAAATATTGGTGGATTGAAGCATGTGTTTAACTTCTTACATTTCATATACTGGAACAAATAAAAAAAAAGCCAGCACTCCCAATGAGTATAGATTAAACAAACATTAGCACCATCTCGGAGCTGATTTTTTTTCCAGTTCTTTCTGACTAATGATTGTAAGTCTGTTTCTGTGACAGGAGATACGTACACCTGGAGACCATGTTCCAGAAAAAAGTAATCCTAGGTAAAATTATTGTTTTAGAAAATACTGGTACTTTATCTTGTTGGGCGGAAGTTTTGCTGACTTTACATAGGTAGTTCTGATTGGGTGGAACTTTGGAAGTGCTTGTATTCACTGGTTAACATAATTTTCAGGACCTTGTCTCATCAGTGCAGAACTGTAACATATCGGTTGAGATTTGAGAACAAGTGTTGCAAGAACAAGCACTCGGGACATGTCATAGTGGCAGATGATGGTAACCCTATTAAAGTAGCCATATATGACCATGACAATAAGATCATCACAAATGGACCCTTTTCCTCGATGCAAGTTAAGGTTGTTGTTCTGGACGGTGAGTTTAATAAGGAAAACAAAGAACAATGGGATGGCGACTCCTTCCTTAACAGCATCGTAGTATATGGCCGTCCTGGAAAACCACCTCTGTTCGCCAATGAACTGTATCTAAAGCTCGAAAATGGTGTGGCTAACCTCTGTGATGTTAAATTCCAAGACAATGTTCCAGGCAGGAAGTTTAGGTTGGGAGTCATGGCAGCTGATGATAGTATATCAGAAAAAATCCTGGAAGGAATATCTGAACCGTTTAAAATAATGTGCGGTCGCGGTTTCGGTAAGTTTATGCCATTCCATCCTAATACCAAAAATAATATGTTCGTACACACATTTCTCTTTATGCAAACATCTATCTTCTTGTACAGAGTGATCAAGCAAATGATTATTGTTAATCTAGCTAAATGTGTATAAATGAATGCAAAAGATTATCATAGTGTCACCCTTTTATTTTGTCCTTTATACCTTTTTGACATGATTATTTTGCACCAGAATCTTTATTTTCAAAAGAGGATGAAAACTTAAATCCATCTACTTAAATAGGAATTCACTCATAATCTGTTTGCATAGTTCCAAGGTCTCAAAACTCTTTCAGGCTTGTACTTCTTTCATACTAACTTCGGTGTCATTTTTTCACGAAAATTGATGTCCTGCATTTTACAGCGAATAACAAGGATTCTGATCCATCTCTATGTGATCCGATATATAAGCTGAAGAAAATTGGGGAAAATGGTGATAGGCACAAGCTACTAGAGCAGATGGGTATAATTTGGGTGCAAGATTTTTTGAGGTTCTACAATAAGGATGTAAACAGTCTGCGCGAAGTACGAGAATAAGTTCTATTAGCAGCTCATTACATATGTTCTCCCATAATTTTGTAATGAAATTACTAGGTATCTGACACAACTTGTTCATCCCTTTACAGGCTTGTAGAAATATAAATATCTTGGACCATGATTGGGACATCATTGTGGGTCATGCTTTGAGTTGTAAACAAGGACATGAATATTATTCATATCAAATTCCTGGGGAGGATGCTACAATGTTCTTCAATTCTCATTACAAAATTGTTGGTGCAGAATTCAATGGTAAATACACTTCTTGTGAAGAACTTAATCGTGCTCAGAAGGTAATTATTCTATTTTTAGCTTCTTCGCATGTAGGTGTTATCCTTCAAATAGAAACTAAACTAAATCTCATTAAATGTATTTCATTTATATTACTTCTCTTATTGGGACGAGTTAAAATGCAATTTTAAATGTTATGGACTACCGCATTCTGCACTAAATGGAGCTGCAGTTCAGTGAAAATATGTTTATATATAGCGAAATTCCTAAGTATGCATAAAGAAACATTTAAGTAGAGACATCTCACTAAAAGGCTTTGATCATGATGATGGTTTGATGTTGTTCTCTTGATCTTTGGGTTTTGGTCTAGATAGCAATGAAGTTGTTTGAACTAGCTATATCAAACCATGCACTTGCAGAGTTGCAATCCTGACATATAAGTATTAAAATATCTACGGGAGGTATATCTTCTGCTAACATAGACTCAAACTCATATTAACGTATATATATATATCTATGTAAACAGATCGGTATATGAATACATTCATGGAGCCCAACACATAAAGGGTTTGATATTGTGGATTCTAGAAATTTTATGTGTAGCATATATATCTCTTGTTGTTTCTCATGATTAAGATGAGTAGCTACATTTTAAAGACCCAACTTTTAGTATGTACTTTCTCCAATTCACAATAGTTGGCATTAACTTTGTTGTAAGGAATTTTTTAAATAAAATTTGTGTCCATCGTTTCCTAAAAAATTGTATTGTTTAACATCATAAGATTTTTGTTTTTAGACTAACATTACAGATACTTCCATAACTAGACGGGACCCCGCGCGTTGCCGTGGGCGACCTACTTGTAAGATTAAGTACAAACTTTTGATCAAAAAATAAAGTTAAGTGCAAACTTGTTGGGCATTATTAACATAACCCAAGTTACAACTATCCTATAAATGAGCTCAAAGTCCTATCCGTAAAATTTGGTAGGAAAATATAGAAGTACCTATGTTTGTGGTTAAATCCGAAAATAAAATTCACAAATACAAAAAATTTCACCTATTTTCCTAGATTTGGTGCTACATATTTTAATATAATTGATGATCAACTACCAATACTACTTTTTAGACTACTATGCTTGCTTAGGTGGTTCTATTTGATAAAGTTCAAGAGTCTTTTTGAAAAATGGCTTGAGAGAGAGGATATGGATGGCGGGTTCTATTCCACAAAAGCCCGAGGGCTCTTTTGCAAAAATGGCTGGGAGAAGGGCGTGGATGGTGGTTCTATTTTGTAAAAGCTCGAGGGTTCTTCTGTAAAAATGGTTGAGCGAGGGGCGTGGACGGCGGGTTCTATTTCACAAAAGCTCAAGGGTTCATCTGCAAAAATGGCTGAGAAAAGGGCTTGGACGGCGGGTTCTATTTCGTATAAGATGGAGGGCTTTTCTATAAAGTGACCGATGTTCACTCGATCTGGTCCGTCCATCCGGCCGATCCAACGGCCGAAATTAATTGATGACGTGGCTCGCTGAGATCTTTCGTTTGGTATACGAAAACAAAGAGAATGGTAGATATATAATCCGCATGTTATTAAACTATATGAATTTCTAAGAGTTGATGGTCAAAGATAGAATTGTTTCATTGTTTGACTTAACAAAGCTAACTATTTTGAATCGGACGGAGTATACAATATTCTTCCTCAAGGCAACCAAGCAATGTGATATTAATTACAGTCCATCCCAGTAAAATTTTAAACAATCTTGACCTCACTTAACTGAAGGTGCTAAAAAGTTCATATGCTTGCTTTTATTTATGATGACATAGAAGCACATCTGTACCCACACAGAAATGATCCCTGCATGTATGCATCCAATCTTCTTTTGTTTCGAGAAACTAAGGCCTTCTCTCTCTACATGTCAGGATTTAGTGGAAGTGTCCAAGAACAAGGCATATGACAATTTGAAAGTTGTTCAGTATGACGACAACATTTACTTACATGGACATCAGGTGATAATTGGAGATAATGGAAGCAGCTACCTGCAGGGATCAAGTTCAATGCCACCAACAGGGTTTCATGGTCAGCATCTGGATTATTCTCTCTCTACCTTGGTCTATTCCCATAGTTTGAGTACATACATGATTTAACATTTTCTACTTAATTAAATTTCTGTTGCCAATAAGAAAACTTTCTTATCTCCTAAAAATCTGTCATGTGGGGATGTCCATTGAATTTTGGCTCTTATTTTTTTTTGTTTAAAAGTATATGTTTCAGAATAAGTCAGTACAAGCATGCACAAAATTCTGGATGTTTTTTTTTCATACTTTTTCCAAACATGAGTACACAAGCAATGATGTTTTGTCTTTTTGGAGAACGTAAAGAATAGATTTTGGGGAAGGAACATAAGCTTGTTTATTGAAATCCAAGTTTGTAAACCCATAGAGCATATGATTATATGAATAAGCTCTTGTTATTGTGCACTGTTCAAATTACTAGAGATACTTGTATTCGATCATGTGACAAATTTTTCCTAGTTCGTTGGTAGCATGCGCTCTAACAGATACTTGTAGTGTAATTACCTGATGGGTACTGTTATTTCAGATGAGCCTTCTTGCCATGGAGATTTTCTGGAGAGTCTCCCAGCACTGGAAAGCCCCCGTCCTCTTCAACGTTGGGTGAAAATTGTGACTGTGGTCAAAACTCTTCACTTCTGGAATAAGGAGTCCTTTTCTGAGGCTGCAAATGCGGGCCTGTTGCAACCCCTCTCAAAAAGATCACTGCAGCATCGTGTATCTCTTTATGCTGATGATGTCGTATTATTTCTTCGGCCAGAAGCTGGTGATATTTCTGTAACTATGGACATCTTGAATTTATTTGGTGAAGCCTCAGGATTAAGAACTAATTTACAAAAGAGTAATGTGCTGCCCATAAGATGTGGTGAGTCTGAATTGGCAGTTATTCAAAATCTGCTGCCATGTACCTTATCGGATTTCCCATGCAAATATTTAGGACTGCCTCTTTCCTTAAAAAGGTTAACTAAAGCTCAAGTGCAGCCTATCATCGATCGCATCGCAGATCAGCTTCCAGGTTGGAAGGCTGACTTGATGACACGAGCTGGAAGAAGAGTACAGATCCAATTTGTTCTTACAGGCATGCTCATATACATTGTCATGGCTTCTGATCTTCCAGCCTGGGCTATCAAAGAAATTGACAAAATCCGGCGGGGTTTCCTTTGGAGAGGACGGAAGGATGCAAAAGGCGGGCACTGCCTTGTGGCTTGGGTAAAAGTAAGTCGGCCCTTCGAACTTGGAGGATTAGGCATTTCAGATTTAAAAACCCTTGGCTGGGCATTACGGATGAGATGGCTATGGTTGCAAAAAACAGAACCTAACCGTCCATGGGCTCATCTCCCAATTCATGTACCTGATCAAGTGAAAGCATTCTTTGCAATGGCCACAATCTCTGAAGTTGGTGATGGTGCACATACTTTATTCTGGACGGACAGGTGGCTAGATGGGCACAGTGCCCCCCTCCCTGGTGATTAGTTTTCTTTTTGAGCTGTGTTGGTCGCCAGTTTGTTTCTGTTCTTGTGTAAGTGTGCTGTGTGCTTTGTGTTTGATGTGTGTGCATGTGTGAGTGGGTGTGGGTTTGCGCGTGCAGAGTGTGTTTGTATTTGGGGTTCTTATACCCTTTCTTCTTCTTAATATAATGATGCGCAGCTCTCCTGCGTTTTCCGAGAAAAAAAAAGAATAAGGAGTCCTGGATGTCTGCTTTAATAAGAGAAGTTGAAATTCCTTCGCCAGAAAGTTCCTTTGCCATGCCAGATATGTCGGATAACTGAGTGGTCACAGCGTTCTTTAGATGAATGTGAGATCTGCATTCCTTAATTAATTGTTGATTGGACACTATATGCTCTCTGTTTGGGGTAAAAAAAGCACTGCGCTGGGCTTAACAGACAAACAAAGACGTTTTGTGTTTGAGATTCATGTGCAAAATTTGTGTGTGATTATAGATGCTAGCTTATATTTACCTTTCTGGCTTTCATATTTTGTGGAATGCGCTAATGATAGTTCAGTTCACTGCCTCAACTTAGTGACAGTGAAGATGAAGCCATGGAAACCATAGAGGTTAATGCCTTGAAAAGCTTCTGTGGCGAACTAATGGAAGAATTTTTTGATGAGGAGTGCTTTCCTATGAATAGTGAATTAAAGGGAACCTCCCGGAAGAACAAGTCTCATGCTAAGACATGTTTATACAAGACTTGTAAATTGATGAGGAACAATTTAACAAGAAGTAGATGCAAATGAAAGGAATTTTTTGGAATAGCAGAGGTCTTAGCGACTTGGCTAAAAAAACATTTCTAGCGGACACCTCCAAGGAGCGAAACTTAGATTTCATTGCCCTTTTGGAGACGTGTAAGAAAGATTTCTCCCAAACAACACTAGATAATTTTAGTGGAGGGAAGAATTTCATTTGGCACTGGACAGCTCCACATGGAAGATCGGGCGGCATCCTGTTGGGGGTGAATTTAGATGTTTTTGACATCGGAAGCATAGAAGAATGAGACTTTTACGTGAAATTTAGGCTAAGAAATAGAAAGGATGACTTTAAATGGGTGTTAGTGGCAGTATATGGTGCTGCCCAGCCCGAGTTTAAGGAGGCCTTCCTGGCTGAGTTAGTGCAGACCTGTAGTATGGAAAAGACACCTCTTTGTGTGGGAGGGGATTTTAATATTATTAGGAATGCGAGTGAAAAGAACAACAACAAATTTGAGTGTAGATGGCCTTTTCTCTTTAATGCGATAATCGATGGTCTTGATTTGAGAGAGATTGAGATGTCAGGCAGGAAATATACGTGGGCTAACTCGTTACCAGTTCTGACTTACGAACGCTTGGACAGGGTGTTAGTAAGCTGTGACTGGGAACAAAAGTATCCTTTAGCCACGGTGGATGCACTAAGTAGAGAGATCTCAGACCATACACCTCTCCTGCTGAGTACAGGTGAGGAACCCAAAAACAAGAACCAGCCTCTCTTCAAATTCGAATTGGGATGGTTACTAAGGGATGGTTTCTTTGAGCTAGTCTCAGATGTGTGGCAAAAAGAGAGTAGAGGATCTTCACCTCTACAGAGGTGGCAAAATAAGATAAGGAGGTTAAGACAATTCCTTAGAGGATGGGCAAAGAATATGAAGGGTGCTTATCATAAGGAGAAACAAGAGCTAATGCGGAAAGCCGACGCGTTGGATAAAAAGGCTGAGACCATGCTGCTAAGTCAGCAAGAAATGGATCTAAAGCAAAGTATCAAAGAGAGACTGGCACAGCTCCTTAGAGAGGAGGAAATCTGTTGGTTTCAAAGAGCAAAAACAACGCAAATACTAAAGGGAGATAGTAATACTAAATATTTCCACATGATTGCTAATGGCAAGAGACGGAATACTGTCTCTTATACACATCTAGATGTGTATAAGAGACAGATATGGTGCTGCCCAACCCGAGTTTAAGGAGGCCTTCCTGGCTGAGTTAGTGCAGACCTGTAGTATGGAAAAGACACCTCTTTGTGTGGGAGGGGATTTTAATATTATTAGGAATGCGAGTGAAAAGAACAACAACAAATTTGAGTGTAGATGGCCTTTTCTCTTTAATGCGATAATCGATGGTCTTGATTTGAGAGAGATTGAGATGTCAGGCAGGAAATATACGTGGGCTAACTCGTTACCAGTTCTGACTTACGAACGCTTGGACAGGGTGTTAGTAAGCTGTGACTGGGAACAAAAGTATCCTTTAGCCACGGTGGATGCACTAAGTAGAGAGATCTCAGACCATACACCTCTCCTGCTGAGTACAGGTGAGGAATCCAAAAACAAGAACCAGCCTCTTTTCAAATTCGAATTGGGATGGTTACTAAGGGATGGTTTCTTTGAGCTAGTCTCGGATGTGTGGCAAAAAGAGAGTAGAGGATCTTCACCTCTACAGAGGTGGCAAAATAAGATAAGGAGGTTAAGACAATTCCTTAGAGGATGGGCAAAGAATATGAAGGGTGCTTATCATAAGGAGAAACAAGAGCTAATGCGGAAAGCCGACGCGTTGGATAAAAAGGCTGAGACCATGCTGCTAAGTCAGCAAGAAATGGATCTAAAGCAAAGTATCAAAGAGAGACTGGCACAACTCCTTAGAGAGGAGGAAATCCGTTGGCTTCAAAGAGCAAAAACAATGCAAATACTAAAGGGAGATAGCAATACTAAATATTTCCAGATGATTGCTAACGGCAAGAGACGGAAAACTAGAATTTTTCGGCTAGAGCAAGATGAGGGAATAATTGAGGGAGATGAGAACCTTAAAAAATATATTACTAAGTATTATAAAGGTCTCTTTGGTCAGCCAGAGAAAAATAGTTTCACACTGCTTGAGTCCATGAAGGAGGATATTCCCCAAATTACTGAGATAGAGAATGGGGTGCTGACATCGGTTTTCTTAGAAAAGGAAGTAAGAGACGCTATATTTCAAATGAAGCATAATAAGGCCCTAGGCCCCGATGGGTTTCCAGCTGAATTCTACCAAGTTTTTTGGAGTCTCATTAAGGATGACCTAATGGCCATGTTCCGAGAGTTCCATGAAGGCGATCTGCCTTTGTTTAGTCTCAATTTTGGGATTATAACTTTAATACCAAAGCAACAAGAGGTGAAGAAGGTACAACAATACCGACCCATTTGTATGCTAAATGTCAGTTTCAAGATTTTCACGAAAGTGATGGCGAACAGACTTGCCCTAGTGGCCAGCAAAACAATTCGACCATCACAGACCGCCTTCCAAGTGGGGAGAAACATCTTAGATGGGGTAGTGGTCTTGCATGAGACGCTTCATGAGTTAAAAAGGAAAAGACAAAGTGGAAAAATTCTGAAAATTGATTTTGAGAAGGCATATGACAAAGTCAATTGGAATTTCTTACAACAAGCACTAAGGATGAAAGTTTTTTCAGAAAAATGGTGCAAGTGGATTGAACAGATAGTCTCAGGAGGGAGTGTAGGGGTTATGGTGAATAATGACTTGGGACAGTTTTTCCAAACCAAGAAAGGGCTGAGACAGGGAGACCCGCTATCACCCCTACTCTTTAATATTGCAGTGGACATGCTTGCAATTCTGATACGGAGATCGACTAGGCAGGATCATTTCCAGGGTCTAGTGCCTCACTTAGTGGATGGAGGGATTTCGATTCTTCAGTATACCGACGATACTATTCTTTTTATGACAGATGATTTAGAAAAGGCCAAGAACTTGAAACTTGTACTATGTGCATTTGAAAAGTCATCTGGCCTTAAGATCAACTTTCATAAAAGTGAAATATTCGTTTTTTACAGCAAAAGAAAAGATCGGTGAGTACGAAGATTTGTTTGGGTGTAAGGAAGGGGCTATGCCCTTTAGATATTTAGGCATACCTATGAGCCCACGGAAAATCTCGAATAAGGACTGGGGATTGGTTGAAGAAAGATTTAAGAAAAAGCTTGCTAGCTGGAAGGGCAAAGTTCTCTCATCAGGTGGTAGGCTTGTCTTGATTAATTCAGTGCTCTCAAGTCTGCCTATGTTCATGATGTCCTTCTTTAGGATTCCTAAGGGAGTAATCAAGAAGCTCAACTATTATCGGTCCAGATTTTTTTGGCAATGCGATGAGCATAAGAAAAAGTACAGATTAACAAAATGGTGTATTCTATGTAAACCCAAAAGCTTTGGAGGTATGTGCATTATTGATCTCGACACACAGAAGAAATGCTTGTTAGCCAAGTGGCTGTTCAAACTTTTTAATGAGAAGGGTATGTGGCAAGATCTGTTAAAGAAAAAATATCTCCAAAACAAGACTCTTTCCCAAGTGGAAAAGAAAAAAAGGGGACTCACAATTCTGGAATGGTCTGATGGAAGTTAAAGATCAATTTCTTGAAAACGGTAGAATGACCGTTCATGATGGGAATCAGACCCGTTTCTGGGAAGATTTGTGGTTAGGGAATGAGCCTTTCAAGACTAAGTTCTCCTCGCTATATAAGGCGGAATAGCCAAATCCGTCCCTGAAATATCATCAAAAGCTCAATTTCGTCCCTAAACTACGAAAACGGTCGATTTCGTCCTCAAACTTTCGCAACTAGCTCAATTTCGTCCCTAAACTATAAAAATGATTGTCCTCGTCCCCAAACTTTCGCAACTGGCTCAATTTGATCACTGCCCAGACAGCTATGGTTGTGAATTACCGATTCTACCCCCTTGGCCATCTCTTTCAGAAAATATGTGATGCACAAGGACAGGAAGAAACATGGAGCAATCAGAAATAGAAGATAAAAAAATCATTTCGATGAGAGGAGGGTAGATCAACGAGCTTCTATGGTTTATTTAAAATGAATCAGGTGGACTTCTGGGGAAAAGATGACCCAAGGGGAAGAATCGGTAATTCATAATCATAGCTGACTAGGCAGGGACGAAATTGACCCGATTGCGAAAGTTTGAGGACGAGAACTTATAGTTTAGGGACGAAATTGAGCTAGTTGCGAAAGTTTGAGGACGAAATCGACCGTTTTCGTAGTTTAGGGACGAAATTGAGCTTTGATGATATTTCAGGGACGGATTTGGCTATTCCGCCTTATATAGCGAGGAGAACTTAGTCTTGAAAGGCTCATTCCCTAACCACAAATCTTCCAGAAACGGGTCTGATTCCCATCATGAACGGTCATTCTACCGTTTCAAGAAATTGATCTTTAACTTCCATCAGACCATTCCAGAATTGTGAGTTCCCTTTTTCTTTTCCACTTGGGACAGAGTCTTGTTTTGGAGACTTTTAATTTCTGTCGTAAAACATATGTTAGTCACATTGATCATACCATCATTAATCACCAAAATCAAATTAGGGACCTAGATGGTCTTTCAGATGCAATACAAGAAAGTTTTCAACATGATGTTGGTGAAGCATCCATGCCTTTGAAAGGCAAGTTTTGGAGATTCAGTGGTACACATGTGTGGATGTGACTATTATGTGTTTTGTAGAAATATCACATATTTATGCCACACATGTAATAAATTGAAAGCAAAATGAATTGAGTCCCCCTTAATGCTTATCAAGATTATCAAAAGGATCACATATCAAGAGTAAGGACTTTTCTAGTCGTAAGTTTCATAAGGAGAACAAGGACACTTTTCCTAGATTATGTTTTGCTAGTTACAAGCTTTTGACTATATTATTAAAAGGGGATCAAGAATTAGTACTTTGACCATGCACAAAATGAGAGCAATGATGCGCACTATGTCCAAGAATCTCTTTAAGCATCTCAAACATGCCAAGTGATGCCAATGGAAACAAGAAAGAAGCAAATGAACTCAAGCATGATTAAATTTAACAAGTTCTAGCAGAAAAGGGGCCAGCGGATAATATGATAGGTTTCAAAATGAACGGTTGGATAAATGGAGTATTTATCTTGTGCCTACTCAGTGGAAAAAGCCAGTTGCATCTGACTATCCGATGGTACTGCAAGAGGCATATGGTGAAGCAAAGGAAGGAGATAAACAATTCCAAATGTTTCTGCGTAAAATCTTGCTAGCAAAGCATTGGATTATTCGATGGGGATCCCAAAAGCATTAAAAAAACATTCAGGAGCTTTTGACGAATAATTTCCTATGAAGTGTGTGAGATCTAGCTGCACTAGATTATCTGGTGGTGCATAACATCATAATGGATTGTCCAGTGGGCCTCTACGTTAGCAACAAATGACACTTTCACATATACAATGATCAAGATTCAACTAAGCATCAGATTATCCGATGGTACGTGCTATTTCATAGTGTTCTATCAATCTCTACCCCTCAAGGATTGGCCTATATATACCCCTCCAAACAAGACTCTTTCCCAAGTGGAAAAGAAAAAAGGGGACTCACAATTCTGGAATGGTCTGATGGAAGTTAAAGATCAATTTCTTGAAACGGTAGAATGACCGTTCATGATGGGAATCAGACCCGTTTCTGGAAGATTTGTGGTTAGGGAATGAGCCTTTCAAGACTAAGTTCTCCTCGCTATATAAGGCGGAATAGCCAAATCCGTCCCTGAACTATCATCGAAAGCTCAATTTCGTCCCTAAACTATAAAAACGGTCGATTTCGTCCTCAAACTTTCGCAACCAGCTCAATTTCGTCCCTGAACTATGAAAACGACCAAATGACCGTCCTCGTCCTCAAACTTTCACAACCGGCTCAATTTGATCCCTGCCCAGTCAGCTATGGTTGTGAATTGCCGATTCTACCCCCTTGGCCATCTTTTTCAGAAAATATATGATGCACAAGGACATGAAGAAACATGGAGCAATCAGAAATAGAAGATAAAAAAATCATTTCGATGAGAGGAGGGTAGATCAACGAGCTTATATGGTTTATTTAAAATGAATCAGGTGGACTTCAGGGCCGGGGAAAAAGATGACCAAAGGGGTAGAATCGATAATTCACAACCATAGCTGACTAGGCAGGGACGAAATTGACCCGATTGCGAAAGTTTGAGGACGAGAACGGTCGTTTTCATAGTTCAGGGACGCAATTGAGCCGGTTGCGAAAGTTTGAGGACGAGAACGACCGTTTTTATAGTTTAGGGACGAAATTGAGCTTTCGATGATAGTTCAGGGACGGATTTGACTATTCTGCCGCTATATAACATAGTCAGGGAGAAGAGTGCCACGGTGGCAAAGGTGCTCGGCTCAATACCTTTGAATGTATCTTTTAGGCGGGGTTTAGGGGGGAGAAAACCTGTTTAGGTGGAGAGAGTTAGTGGGCAGCATGATGGATGTGCATTTGGATAACCGGAATGATTCGTTTATATGGAACTCAGGCAAAAAATTCACTGTCAGCTCCATGTACCACTCATTAATGAGAGGAACGGCTTTACCATACATGAGTCGATCATGGAAAGTGAAGGTACCTCTTAAGATCAAAGTGTTTTTATGGTACATGAAACAAGGTGTGCTATTGACAAAGGATAATCTGGCTAAGAGGCATTGGAAAGGCAGCACGGCATGCTGCTTTTGCGATAGTGTAGAAACAATCCAACATCTGTTTTTTGAATGTCCAATGGCTAGAATGATGTGGTATGTGGTTAGTATGACATTTGGGTTTCACCCACCAAGTAGCGCTACTAATCTGTTTGGTACATGGATTAACAACTTTCCTCCAACACTTAGAAACCAAGTTTTAATTGGCTCGGCTGCTTTGTGTTGGGCCATATGGCTTTGTAGGAATGATGTCGTTTTTCAGAGATCAAAACCTAACTATTGTTTGCAGGTAATCTTCAGAGGGACGCATTGGATCAGAAGCTGGGCAATCCTGTCTAAAGAGGAAGAGAGAGACCGGCTGAAGCAGGGCTGTCATCAGGGAGACTGCCAGCTTGGAGATCTTTGCCAAGTCAGGGTGGAATGCTCTGAGACGACTTCAGAATTAGATGTGCCTGTGCTGCTTGTTTTGTTTGGCAAGACGTTCCTATTATGGGTCTTTCTTGTTTCGTTTCAGTTGTAAACTGAGGCAGTTTAAAAACTGCAGGGTGTCGTTTAGCATGGCTGTAAGTGTCAAGCCTTGTTCACTGAGGCCGGTTTTATCCTTAATCTAAAAAATAACATACCTCATCTTCTCAGTTCGGTTCGTCTGAACTTCGAAGAGGAGCAGAGCCCAGTGCTGCTTCCTCTGATATTCATTGTCCAGGTCGATGTGCATCGTGCAACTTTGCAGTTGCCCTGTTATGGCTTGGTTCTGTCGCTCCCTAGCCTGGTGCTTTCATTCTCACGTCTCTCCAACTTCAACCTTGCACTTTTGTAGTCTCTCCAGTGGTTGTGCCAGAGCAGCAGGAATGGCGAAGAAAAGAACACCGACCAATTTCCTAATTCTGGAGGTTTAGCTCTGTGTTGATTGCGAGGCTGATGAGGCGTCGCCTCCGGGTGCGGCGGCTCACCCTGGCGTCGGCGGCAAGGCCGGAGCCAGATGAGCTCGTCACTTCGGTCATGGCCACGGAGGCCGAGCGCATCTTGGCCACGGAGCACCTGCACCAGGAGACGGAGCTGATTGCCGGCTGTTCGATGCGAGCAGAGAAGGCGATCCACGGTGTAGAGGCGAAGGGTGGTTCACGCTTTTGGGCGATCGGTGACGATTTAAAGTCTGAGGCTGATGAACTGGACACCCCGGGGTCTGTGTCTTCCATAGACTCACCGGAGATTTGGAAGAGAACTCAAGACGCAGGCTTCACGAAGGCACATGTAATGGCAGCTGAACAGGAGTTGAGGCTAAGCACTCGTCGAGGGAAGCCAGGAGCGGGTACCCTGGCATCTCAAGTGGTGGAGGCTCTAATTCAACGGCGGTCGGCAGGCGTTCCATGGCGGGGGCCGCTTCCACCGCCACGAAGGTCGCCACCACGCGCACCTTCGGCGACGTTCTAGCAGAAGCTAAGGTATGTTCTTCGTCTGGACGTCGGCGTTCGGCCGCTTCTCCTCCGTCTTCCTCACCGGCGACGATTCAGTCGGAGCCGGTGCAGGTGACCCCGGGATCGGATCTTGGCGATCATCTCGGGCGTGAGTTGAGGATCAGTTCGAATTCAAAAATCCAGTCTCCTGCGTGTAGGCCGGACGGCTTTAAGGGCCCAAGGCCGGATTCAAGTCCAAAAAGGTTTTGGCTCAGCCCGGCAGTGCCATACCGGCCTACTCCGGGGCTTGTGGCCTTGTTTGCGAGGACCGGGACGGCCATCCAAAACCCTAGAGCACTTCACGCTGCTGTCGCTCAGTCGTACGGTTGCACCTACGCGCAAGTTACTCGGCAGGTGGCGATGGACAATGGAGGGCGTGGCGGTGAGGCAAACCATGGACGCGGCCAGGCTAACGGCCAGGGAGGGCTGTTTGGTCGTGGCGGCTTCCAAGGGTCGTTTCACTCGGGACGCGGCGGTGGTTTCAATGGCCGTGGAGGAGGACGGTATGGTGGTGGCAACCGGCATCTTGGCGGGCGTCACGGGGGACGCGGTACTGATGGTCGGAGGCCGTCAGGTGGTCGAGGTTTCCCGGGCGGTCAGCAGTATGGCGGTGGCCAACAACTAGGTGGCCATCATCACCAGGGAGGCAACCTTCAGCAGGCCGGTGGCCATCTGAATGGTAATCTGCAGGCCGGAGGCCATCTGCATGGCAACCTGCAGGCCGGAGGCCATCTGAATGGTGGAACTCAGCAGGGTGGCAGTGGTGCTCCTGGTCTAGGGGTCGCCGGGCTGGGTGCTGCTGGGCAGGATGTTTCTGAACAAGCATTGCCGGCGGCTGCTTTGTTCCAGTCGATGTTTGCATCGTCGACAGCGGATCAGGCAGCGCAGGCAACCAATCTGTTACATCAAGCTTTTTCGTTGATACAAGGAGGAGCATCGATGGAAGCTAAAGGAAATACTCAGGGTAAAACATTAGTGGCTGAGGGGAGTGCAAAGGTAGAAAAGGTTACTGCACAACGCAAGGGTGCTGGTAGCATTGATATACCGGAATCCTCGAGTATGGGAGCATCCAAAGCATCTGGTAAGATGCCCTATTGTTACCGGTGCTATACAAAGGGACATGCTATGGTAGATTGTACTACTGTTGTGCATTGTGATATTTGTGACAAGAATGATCATGCTATGGTTAGGTGCCCATGATTCAGGGCGGAGAAACCCTTTGCACAAACTTGTGGATGTGCAGTCGACGGGTTGGGTTTTTATTATATTCCAGCGCCCAGTTCGCAGAAGCATAGAGGGGAGACCAAGACATGTGTCATCAGAGTTAATGGTGGGTCTCTTACGTCAGCAAATGTGACGTCTGAGCTTGAGAGGCTGATCCCTGGACAGTGGAAGTGGGCGGCGCAGGAGACATCACCTAACACTTTTTGGGCTGTGTTTCCTTCGAGGACTGAACTATAGAGAATGGTGGAGTGGGGAGGGGGGGTGCTCCACACAAAATTCTTGAACACAACAATGTCGATTGAGGAATTGGGAGGAGGCCAAGCTTTGCCTGTTATATGGGTTCAGTTCAGTGGATTGCCTAATGATTTTAGGGAATATGAGATTATCTGGGCAGTGGGCTCAATTCTAGGTGTGACTAAGGTGGTGGACATGAGGTTCACGAGGAAGTATAATAGATGCCGTGTTCAGCTTGCAGTCCTTGACCCTAATATCATTCCGCAATTTGCAAATGTGGCTATTGGAGAATTTTTATATGAGCTGTAATTTATGGTTGAGGTTAACACGGATGATAGTGACCCGGTTCCGATGGATATGGATCCTAGCGCTGGGATGGAGGCTTTGATGGTAATGGGCAGGAAAAACATAATGGTAATGGGTCGAATCATATGGCTAGAGGGGGTAACAAAAAAGAGGCTGGTGAGAGGAATGGCTCTGACAATTCCTCGAAGCGGTCGCAGTCACTACCTAGTATGAAGACGACCGGACTGGCAGCTGATACAGATGATGGTGGTGTTGGGCGGCAGGGGGTGGTGGACCCTGCTAGCTCAGTTATCTCAGTGGGACAGCAGGCCGGCGCTGCTAACTTGGTGAGGCAGCAGGCCGAGCAGTGCCCGGTGCTGTTGCAGGTTGGACAGGGAGGTGGTGGCTGGTGCAGAGAAGGCAGACTGGCCGAAAGCATACCCTGTGACAGAGGGGATTGATAAGGATGCAGCGGCACTAGCAGCTATTCCGGAGGCTCAGGACTCCAACCTTGGACGTAGTAAACGTCGGGCTGGGTCTGATGGAGAGGACTCCATGGAGTTGGCTATGAAGCGCAAGGCTGCAGTGGATCTGCCTACCAAAGGTAAGCATAACACCACATCTTTTTTACATATCCCTGATAATTTGATAGCTAGTAATTTTAGTGACCTTGGCATTAGGTTAGGTACTAATGATTCTAGCATCAAAAATTCTGTTTCTTTTATTAAACATATATAGGAAAAAAGGCTAGAGGATACATCGTGTAGAGATAAAAATAGGAGAGATTTTTGATAAAGAGGAAAAGTGTTTGGCAGAGGACGAGGAGATCGATGTTTTTATTTTGAATCATCTATGTGGGGAGATTATGGATGAGGTGATGGATTCCAGTGGTGATCATTGTGATCATACTACTGTGTTACCAAAGCAAAAATCATCGCCATCCAAGAATAAGAAAAAGTCTCCCACTCCAAAAAAGAAATCCAAACCTAAGTCCAAATGAAAGGTGTTTTTTTTGGAATTGTAATGGGTTTAAGGATGTGAAAAAACATAGATTTTTATCTGAACTGGTTAGAGAACAGAACCTCAGTTTCATTGCCATATCAGAAACAGGGAGGAGGAGCTTTTCCGATCCATTCCTGAGAAATCTATGTGGCGGGAAAAATTATATTTGGCATTGTAAAGAACCGCAAGGACGATCTGGGGGCATCTTGTTGGGTATTGACTTGGATGTTTTCCACATTGGAGCAATTGATGAAGGTATTCACTTGTGCAACAAAAATGATAGCTTCAAGTGGGCTTTAGTAGTAGTGTATGGCCCTGCGCAATCTGAATTTAAAGAGGGCTTTTTAACTGAGTTAGCTCATCTGTGCAGTCATGAAAATCTACCAATCCTCATAGGTGGTGATTTTAACATATTACGGAACCAGAACGAGAAAAATAATGACAATTTTGACCATCGTTGGCCGTTTCTTTTTAATGCCATAATTGATGGTTTAAATTTGAGAGAGTTAGAGATGTCGGGCAGAAGGTACACTTGGGCTAACTCGTTGCAAACCCCCACATATGAGAAGTTAGACCGTGTCTTGATGACTACGGAGTGGGAACAAAAGTTCCCGATGTCCACTGTTATTGCATTAAATCGAGATATTTCTGACCATACTCCATTACTTCTTAACACCGGCGAATCATCTTCGGTCTCTAACCAACCTGCGTTTAAGTTCGAGCTAGGCTGGTTACTCCGTGATGGTTTCGTGGAGATGATAAGAGACGTATGGATTAATGAAAATAATGGTGTCACACCAATGGAACGATGGCAATCGAAAATCCGGAAGGTTCGCCAATATTTACGGGGTTGGGCAAAAAATGCAAGTGGACATTATAAAAAGGAGAAGAAACAGTTGCTTGATCGGCTTGATTGCCTTGACAAAAAGGCCGAATCTTGTCTCCTATCTTCCCAGGAGATTGATTTAAAAAACTACTGTCACAATAGATTAGCAACTTTATTGCAAGAAGAAGAAATAAAGTGGTACCAAAGGGCAAAAGTGAAGGAGTTACTCGAGGGGGACTCCAACACAAAGTATTTCTAGCTTGTAGCGAATGGAAAGCATCGAAAGACACAAAGACACGTATTTATCAATTGCAGGATGGGGACGAGATAATTAGTGGTGATGACGAGTTGAAACAGTATATCACCACATAATATAAAGGCTTATTCGGTCCTCCGGAAGGAAATGATTTCCAGCTAAACGAGGACCGAACTGATGATATTCCCCAAGTTTCAGCAATTGAAAATGAGATGCTTGTATCGATGTTTTCAGAACAGGAAGTGAAGGAGGCAGTTTTTCAAATGGAACATAGTAAAGCTCCTGGACCGGATGGTTTCCCAATCGAATTCTATCAAGCGTCTTGGGACTTCATAAAGGAGGACTTGATGCTTTTGTTCCAGGAATTCCATAACGGGAACATGCCTTTATATAGTTTGAACTTTGGTACAATCATACTGCTTCCCAAATGCAGGGAAGCGATAAAAATTCAGCAATACAGACCAATATGTTTGCTAAACGTGAGTTTCAAGATCTTCACGAAGGTGGCTACGAATAGAATTTCGTTGGTGGCCCAAAAGGTTATTAGTCCTACACAAACAGCATTCCTAGCTGCCAGGAAGGAATATCATGGAAGGAGTAGTGGTCCTCCATGAACAATACATGAGATGCATCGGAAGAATCAGAGTGGAGTAATATTTAAGATTGACTTTGAAAAGGCCTATGATAAGGTCAAGTGGCCCTTTGTACAGCAAACCTCGAGGATGAAAGGTTTTCCACAGAAGTGGAGGCAGTGGATTGAGGCAGTCACACAACGGGGTCATGTGGGAATTAAGATAAATGATCAGGTTGGACAAAACTTCCAGACCTGGAAGGGCCTTAGACAGGGAGATCCTCTATCACCGATTCTTTTTAACATTGTGGTGGATATGTTGGCCATTATTATAAACCGAGCGAAAATAGAAGGACAAATATCTGGTGTTGTTCCGCATTGGTTGATGGAGGGCTATCTATCTTACAATATGCGGATGATACAATTCTTTTTATGGACCATGATTTTGCCAAGGCCACAAACATGAAGTTACTGTCGTGTGCATTTGAATAATTATCAGGCCTTAAAATTAATTTCCATAAGAGCGAGTTATTTTGCTTCGGTCAAGCTAAGGAGTGTGAGCAGCAATATGCTGAGCTTTTTGGGTGCCAATCTGGGACTTACCCATTTAGATATCTTGGCATACCGATGCATTATAGAAAACTTAGCAATTCAGACCGGAAGGTGATAGAGGAAAAGTTTGAAAAGAAGCTGTCAAGTTGGAAAGGCAAGCATATGTCTGTAGGTGGGAGGTTAGTGTTAATTAACTCGGTCCTCTCTAGTTTAGAGATCTTCATGCTATCCTTTTTTGAGGTACCGAAAGGGGTTCTGGAGAAGTTAGACTACTACAGATCGAGGTTCTTTTGGCAATCAGACGATCATAAGAGGAAATATATATTAGCCAAATGGAACATCCTATGCCAACCAAAGGAATTGGGGGTTAGGTATTAAGAATTTGGAGATACAAAACTAGTGTTTGCTAAGTAAATGGTTGTTTAATCTCATTAACGGAGATGGGATTTGACAACAACTTTTGAGGAAGAAGTATTTACGCTCTCAAACTATTACTCAAGTTCAAAGAAAACCAGGCGATTCCCATTTCTGGTCAGGATTGATGAAGGTAAAACAATCCTTTACCAACTTTGGCTCTTTCCAGTTAAATGATGGTCACCAAGTCAGGTTCTGGGAAGACAAATGGTTAGGGAATTTTACCTTGAAACAACAATACCCATCTTTGTACCGTGTTGCTAGGAAGAAAAACGACACAGTAGCCTCGGTTTTTTTTGACAGTTCCTCTAAACGTGTCTTTTAGACGATCATTAGTGGGTCCGAATTTAAACCTTTGGTATAATTTGGTGAGTCAGATTAGTTTTGTGCATTTGAATGACAGAAGAGACACCTTTAAGTGGAATCTTAGTCCTTCAGGTTTATTTTCTGTTAAAACAATGTACATGGCTCTCATCACTAATGGGAATGTCCCTCGCAACACGCACATTTGGAAGCTCAAGGTCCCCCTAAAAATTAAGGTATTCATGTGCTATTTGAGAAAGGGTGTTATTTTGACCAAGGATAATTTAGCTAAGCGGAATTGGAA
>OAMR01000961.1:325836-336316 GCA_900205405.1 Echinochloa crus-galli
ACTACTACAGATCGAGGTTCTTTTGGCAATCAGACGATCATAAGAGGAAATATATATTAGCCAAATGGAACATCCTATGCCAACCAAAGGAATTGGGGGTTAGGTATTAAGAATTTGGAGATACAAAACTAGTGTTTGCTAAGTAAATGGTTGTTTAATCTCATTAACGGAGATGGGATTTGACAACAACTTTTGAGGAAGAAGTATTTACGCTCTCAAACTATTACTCAAGTTCAAAGAAAACCAGGCGATTCCCATTTCTGGTCAGGATTGATGAAGGTAAAACAATCCTTTACCAACTTTGGCTCTTTCCAGTTAAATGATGGTCACCAAGTCAGGTTCTGGGAAGACAAATGGTTAGGGAATTTTACCTTGAAACAACAATACCCATCTTTGTACCGTGTTGCCAGGAAGAAAAACGACATAGTAGCCTCGGTTTTTTCGACACTTCCTCTAAATGTGTCTTTTAGACGATCATTAGTGGGTCCGAATTTAAACCTTTGGCATATTGGTGAGTCAGATTAGTTTTGTGCATTTGAATGACAGAAGAGACACCTTTACGTGGAATCTTAGTCCTTCAGGTTTATTTTCTGTTAAAACAATGTACATGGCTCTCATCACTAATGGGAATGTCCCTCGCAACACGCACATTTGGAAGCTCAAGGTCCCCCTAAAAATTAAGGTATTCATGTGCTATTTGAGAAAGGGTGTTATTTTGACCAAGGATAATTTAGCTAAGCGGAATTAGAACCGGAGCAAATTATGCTCATTCTGTTCTGAGGACGAAACGATCCAACACCTTTTTTATTGTCATATGGCCTCATTTCTTTGGCGTGCCGTTCAAATTGCTTTTAATATTCCTAAACCACGTAGCTTCAATTATATGTTCACTAATTGGCTAGTAGGTTTGAATGTAAAGCAAAAACGACAATTGTGGAAGCGCTGCATTTTGTAAACTTGGGCTGTAGTCTTTTGGCCAAGGCCGGGGGTATTAATTTTTGCATTATCTAAAAAACGGAATGGCGAAGAAGCCGCTCACTGCCCCTGTTGGCCCTTGCCCTGTACGGACGAACTCACAATAGTGAGGCGACAAGGATGAGAGCGAACCTGTAGGGAGGCCATTGATAAGCTCGAGCCCGGGACCAGCAGACGGCTGGCGGATCCGGCGGCATGCGGATGGCCGCCGGCCGGACGCGGACAAGGACGCCGCACTGGCCGCCGCACTGGCCGCCAGCAGTCTTCCATACCTTCCTTGTTGGACGCATCTCGTCTAATCATCATGCCATACCTTCATACCATGTGAACAGAACACCTACACGAGAGGGGGATGGGGACTCTGAAAGAGAAACGATCGATCGGAATGTCAGAAGCCAACGCTTGCAGACAAACCTGCACCATCCTGGAGCACCAACAACTTGGTTTGCAATTGCATGCAGTTCGTAAACAGATCGATCGATGGCAACATGGCAAATGCAGGCACGCACAAGTCACACTGGAAACAGTCAAAGACAGATAGATGATCGTCTCCTACAACGAACGAACAGTCCGCACACCACGAGATCTCGTTTCAATCTGTTCTAATGTACTTGATTTATTAGCTTAACATCATCACACGCTGGAAATCGATGCCGCTACAAGTTACTAGGCTGCTTCCTATCCTGCTCCCTCCCTACGAAGCCGCTCTGCTCTGCTCACGAGATGGAATTCCTCCACCGCCGCGGCTTCCGCGGCGCCTCGCCGGGCGCTCCCGGCGCGTGCCCATCGTGCCCCGTCGCGTCGGCGCCGCTCATCTTGGCCAGCCTGCCCAGCTTCCTCCACCCGCTGCTCCACGCCGACGGCCCCTGGTTCTTGCCGCCGCCGCCCTTGGGCCCCGCCGCCGGCGACGGCGCGCCGCCACCGCGCTCCACCTGCTTCTGGAGCGCGTCCATCTCGTGCTGCAGCTCCAGGTACTTGGCCTTCATGCTCTCCAGCTCGAACTTGAGCGTGTTGATGTCCTTCTTCGCCGCCGCCCACCCGTCCTGGAACGACTGCGGCGTCCCGTCCAGCAGCTGCCGCCGCGTCGGCGGCGGCGCCGGCGCCCCCGCGTCCGCCGCCCCGGCCCTGCCCGCGAGAGCCGCGGCGCCGCCCGAGGCGCCGGCCAGCGCGTTGCTGATCTTCACCTGCTCCGAGAAGAGCACCTGCACCACCACCCGCAGCGGCAGCCGCTCGTTCTGCGCCGCGTGCATCGAACGACAGCTTCTGGCAGTCCATCACCCTGCACAGCCTCTTCCTCTCGTGCTCCGTCAGCGTCGGGTGCGCCTGATCCATACATCCATCCATGAATCCATCCACCATGGCATTCGAATTCTCGGCAAGAATGAAGAAGCTACCAATCGATAGCAGCAGCAAACAATCACAAGTACCTTGAGGTAGGAGTCGACGGCGCGGTAGAGGCCGTCGTCGCAGGAGCGCGCCGACTCCGGGAGCGACTCGGCCAGGACCTGGAACTTGGTGAGCGACAGGTTGCGGTCGCGGGAGACCTCGGAGAGGTAGCTGTCGAGCAGCCGGGCGACGCGGGCCTTGGCGTTCAGCCCCGCGGCCGCCGACGCCGCCGCCCTCCCGCCGTAGTACTCATGCGGCGGCGCCGGCGGCTCCCCGCGCCCGGGGCTGGACGACGCCACCTCCGCCGCCGTCTGCTCCTGCACCAGGAAGTGCTCGACGAGGCGCTGCACGAGGTCGACGTCGTAGGCGGTGTCGGCGCGGCCGTAGGACGGGACGAGCAGGTCCGCCAGCGCCGCCTGCTCGAGCTGCATCCCCACGCGCTTCTCCAGCTCCGTCACCAGCGCCGGCGCCGCCTTGAGCATCATGGCGATCCGGAGGAGGCGGAGGAGGAACCCGCACGAGACGCTGTCGCGCTGCGGCGGGGTGATGCTGATCAGGCTCTCCACCACCATGCGCTGCTCCCGCGCCGGCGCGCTCGACGCGGCGTCGTCCCTGCCGCCGCCGCAGCCGCCGCCGGAGATGATCATGTGGAGGCCGCCGCCGGGGGACGCCTGCGCCTGCGCCCAGGGCTCGTCGGGGGCGCCGCCGTGCGGACCGTCCTTGCTCAGGCCAGGGAGCCATTTCGACGCGTAGTGGGTGATCGCCGCGCCGATCAGATCGAACCGCATGCCTATAGCAATAATGATGCAACAAGAAATTGTTCATAGATAGATGTTCTGAATTTGTTCATCAATTTTCTGATGCTAACCTAAATTTTGGTACATGTAGCCATGTGGCGCTTCTCTCATGTGACTGAAAAGTTGTTCTGATTCACTAGTAGTTCAGTCACATTTCCACCTCCCTGATCTAAGATCCAACGATCCAGATTAATTAATCTACGTTCCTGCTGCTATCATGCACAACAAATTTGGAAACAAAAGTTTCATTTTGGTCTTTCTACTCCAATATAGGTCTATCTACGCCTGTCGTCTTTAAAATCAGATACAATACAACCCATCTCTCAGCTTTCAACTGATGCTAATTTTGCTCAAGATTTTGTTTTGGTGGTTGCGAGTAACTGGTGTCAGCATCACTATGTTTTTACTACATAATCTCTGCATTCATCTTGATTGAGAGAGGATCTCGACGCGTCCCTTTCCCACAACTCCTAGTGATCTGGCCGGCATCTCCAAGAGACTGGAGAGGACATATGGTATGACGACTGATATATGTCACTCAAAATGAATGATTTAATTTGGCTGAAAAGTCTGCACCATCACTCAAAACCACCTAGGAAAACAACAGTTGACGTAATTTATACTGATTTTGAAAGTTAGGGGACTAGTTTCGGCTTGTTTTTGAAGGAGGACTAAACTAAAGCAATAAACATTTTCATATTACTGAAAATAGACTCTTCCTCAGAGCTGATTCTACCCGAGGCCAGTTTGATTTTTTTTTTTCAAAAAAGGGTTTGAAAGGATTTATCAGCACCTCTAACTAGCAGAATTTACTACTACAATTAACTAAATTATGTATTATCACGCAAGTTTAAATTTTATAAGATTCATTTATGATTAGCGATCCGGATGAAAGGGAAAATGGCCGGCATAATCCACGGAAGAAAGGTTTCATATGGAGGAGTCCCTACCACCCTAGGCCCAGCTTCACTGTCAGCAGCAAATATGATTGTGCCAGTGTCTTGGCATTACTTGAACAGCCTCCACTGTGCCTCACTATTCATGATAGTTCATCATAAAGATTTTGTTGTTCTCGCATACAGATAAAATGCCATTTTCCCCAGCAGGCGGAACACTGAACCCTACTAACAATCCGAGCTGCACTCATGTCATGTAGTATAGTACTAGCAGGCTAGCAGCATCCATCAGTGTACATGTGTTTTTGACCCATCGATATTATGATTTAAACGTAAACAGCTACTGTAACACTGCTACTAATCAGGGATCAACTGGCCGAGATAACAGAGTGGTTAAGCAAGCGTCTGGTATCTACCGTACCTTTGACCTTGATGGCGGTGACGACGCGCACGAAGTGGTCGATCCGGAGCACGGACACGTCCTCGAACCACCAGTCCGCCGGCGGCACGGCCTGCCGGCTGGGGCTCGACTCCTTCGAGTCCGGCGCACGATCTGGAGGTTCTCGGCCCACGGCGAGAGGCCCTCGCAGCTCTTGAGCACGACGATGGAGTCCCGCCACGACGACAGCACCACGTAGCTGAGGAACGCCTCCGTCTTGAAGATGAGGTTGCCTTCCTCCAGGTCCTCCGTCATCTCCAGGTACTCGGCGGCGCAGCGGAGCCCGGAGATGTTCGCCGCCGTCAGGTCCACCGCCATCCCGTAGCAGAAGCGCGCCGCGAGCTCGAACGAGTCCGCGCCGCCGGGGACGTCGTCGAGGCACACCACCGCCGTGTCGGGGTCCACGGCCGAGGACGCCGTCTCGTAGATGACGCGGCTCATCCGCCCGCTCCGGGAGATCATCGGGTACTGTGCGGCAGGCACACATTGTTTGTTTATCAGCAAGCGTGTGCATGGATCGAGCTTCGTCCACACATGATGCATTTTTGGGAGACTAGTACGAGTAGTACTAGTACTATATTTGGAGGGTACCACCAGTCATGATTGATGTGTTATTACAGCAGAAGAACAAATTAGGAGGTAAAAAAGCTTTCTATTTGAAGCATAAGTATAGAATGCAAATGCTTGAGTTCTCTACACGACGAGAGTCTCTTTCTACCATGATGAAGGACGCAAAATAGATAAGGGACTTGTAAATTAATACCTTGTGAAGATGGAAGCTGATATCTCCCACTTTGACGAGCAAATCGCTGGGAATGTCACTGTTGACATACCTGCTCAAATCAGATACAAGACGGTGAAAATCACTTAAGTTGAACAAGGGCAATCTTTTTGTAGATCGAAATTAAAGGAGAATTGGATGATCGAAGCAATTTAACTAGCGGCCGGCTCGATCGATAGATATTTACCAGGACTGGTCTCGGCGAACGAAGCCGTCGTTCTTGAGCGGCTCGTGGCGGCCCGATGAGCCGCCGACGGGGACGAGCCCCCGCTCGCCGACGTGGCTCTCGCTCTCCGACTCCCACATCTTCTTCTTCTCCTCGACCTATATATGCTCGCCCTTGGTTGAATTAATGGCAGAAATTACAGCTCTCCGGTACTATGATCTTCATGAAAAAAGAACAGGATGGACGCATGAGCATGTTACCACGCATAGCAGGACACACGAGCACAAATTAAGAATCCATGGTTGCTCGGTAAGAAGATTATAAAGTGCGGTACGTAAAACCTTAATTGTTATGCATGGGGAGGAGTTGATGATAACGAAGCAGCTCCTGTCCTCGCAGCTTGGTACTGACGAGACTGACACTGAGCACCAGCAGCGGCGAAGACTGATGCGAAGCTGCTGCATGCCCGGGTTAGCTTCTAGGCTGGGGCCGGACAGATAGGAGAGGGCCGAGGGGATGGAGCTGAGTCCCAGTTGGTGTTGAGATGGCGGGATCGATCGACGAGGGTTAGGTTATGGGGCGAGCGAGGCCACATGGGGTGTTTGCGCGGCGTTAGTTGGAGCTAGCAAGCAAGAGCTACTCATATATGGTCGTCATCATCAGCAGCGGATCGAGCTGGCCTCTCTCGTCCTTACCTTACCCCCGGTATAGGCGCTAGCTCCATCATCGAGAAATCCCTTTCGCCTCCATCCCAAGGTTAGCTTCTTGGCCTCACGCAAACAAGATCGCCGCGGGATCCTAGCCTGTCTCCTTCGCATCGCATGCAAAAGCGCACTCTCTCTCCCCGTTTGATGCTGCCATCGAGTGCAGCGCAGTACGGAGTACGTGTTAATCTCTACCTAATTATAAAGCAAGTATAAAGTAAGGATTGATTCAACGGTACGTCATAAATTTGCAATAAAGACCCTAAAATTTTATTAATTAACCCCCTCATATATTTCTAAAAATTACTGATTAGAACACCGACTATGAATCCTCTTCGTATTCAATCAAATCTTTGCTCAACTTCAACTATGAATCGTTTTAGGACACCAATTAGTTATATATATCTCTACCTAATTATAAAGTAAGAATTGATTCAGCGGTACGTCATAAATTTACAATAAAGACCCTAAAATTTTATTAATTAACCCCCTCATATATTTCTAAAAATCACTGATTAGGACACCGACTATGAATCCTCTTCGTATTCAATCAAATCTTTGCTCAACTTCGACTATGAATCGTTTTAGGACACCAATTAGTTATATAGCTATATAACGTTAGAATCAACCTTTATGGCCGATAGTTGTACCGTGTATGAAGAGAGAAACAGGAAACAAGTGACGTTGCGAGAGGCGCTCTACAAGCCTTTGGCCTTCTCCGCTCCTCACGCGTCGTCCATGTGTCTGCTGAGAGTGCGTGCGTGTCGAGCTATATTTGAACCAGTACGTGCGTGTCGCACGGGTGGGATGGCTGTATGCACAGGCAAGTAACACGCATGCATAAGTCCATCCCTGTTGCTTGATGCAGCAGAATGGACTTGCACAAGGCTTGCTCAATTATGGGCCATGCGTGGTCGCACTCATCGACAAGGTCCGGCCTCCTTTGCTGCGCGGTTGTCGTTATGTAGAGCTTGAAAGAGATGTAAGTGGAGACCAAATATAAGTTTAATACGCTAAAATTAAATTAAAATATGGAAGAAAAGAAGAAATAAATATACATGGATCGGTACCGATTAAATCTCTAAATATATATTCATATGGTCTATGTCCGTAGCAACGTACGGGCACATTTGCTAGTAATTATATAATAATCGTGTTTGATCAAACAAGAGAGTCCCTGATTTCACTTCGAATTTGAACAGTACTCCCTGCTCCGGTGTTTGAGGCGTTAAGTTATCTTCTTCCAGAGTGAACACGCCAGAGCTTATGAATTTTAATTCTTCCAATGAAAATATAGTCTTTATACTTGTCCTATAATTTAGACTACACTGTATTTTCTAAATTATATAGTTTCTTTAGTTTTCTCTAAGTTATGTTCTCTAACTTTCATCAAATTTATAGAAGACGTTATCAAAGTATTTTAAGTGGATCCATCAATAAATATACCTTGATAGTGTCGTTCTGGTATTGTATATACTATTCTATTTTTCTATAGATTTAGTCAAAACTAGATCAATTTGATTAAGAATAAACATAAATTATATTTCTAGTTTCTTCTGTTAAATAATAAAAGTGACATGTGAAGAACTTATAACTTCTTATCTAGCGTTAAGCGAGATTCGTTTACCGTTGAAACATTTCTTCTAAAAAAGAAAGTCGATACTTATCAGCTCCTATAACTCATATTCAATTCTTCATTCCTTCTATAATGAGTCACCAATCACCATGTCACTCTTCTACTATCCGTAATACTTGCTCCATTCAGAAATACAAAACTTATTTTGTGGGAAAAGTCAAATTTTGTCTATTTTCATCAACGCTCAAGTGGAACCATAAGTACGTCAAGCGTATTGTATTTGTATATATAACTAGACTTAAAAATCCTTTTGTTTATTTTTAGATATTAGCATGTACGCACGTGCGGCACACACGTTTATTGGTGACACATATGTACTAAAACAATATCACTTGAGTGGACCATGATAAACAGACCAGTCGTGCGAAGCGTTTTAAAAATACTTTATATTCGTTCTCTTATGTATAGAGAGCTTTAGATATATTCTCAAATGTAGATGCACATCATCTTTGAGATAGTTGTTCTTTATTTATATGGAAAAGACTCTCCAATCTATTGTTTATTAGCAATACAGGATAATTGTTTATAGACGTGGTTACAAATGTGGGTATATCATGAGCAGGTGGGTCCGCGTGGGTATGGGTGGAGTCTGTGGGATATGGGTACCCCTGGGCCCACTGTCAGACCAGACTACGGCAGCCAAGGCCCACCTCTGACAAGCCCATGAGCCGACCCCTACGCGGCCCATGTGGGCTCCCTGACTTGACGGACAAGATAACAACGACCCGGCGGACGGCTCGTCCGGATGTCCAGGGATATTCCAGTTGTAACCGACCCGGATTAGAGTCCTGGTCGGAGTCAAGTAGGTTTAGATGGAAACCGACTTTTAAACCCTAGCCCGCTACCCTATATAAAGCGGCCTAGGGTACCCTCAACAGAGATCACGCCAAACAGCAGAAGATCACGCCGAACAGCGGAAGATCACGCATCTCATCATGTAAACCATACGCTCGCCCAAGCTCCCTGAAGCTCGGTCGAGTAGCCAGCAATACAAACGACGCCACCGACACAGGACGTAGGGTATTATACCTTCGGGTAGCCCCAGTGCCTCCTGTGTACCATCAAGTCACTAGTTCATCAATCGCCCCGCCTACAAATCAACCACTCGGGTACCCCCAGGTGGATTGCCGGTCCTAAGGTCCGACAGTTGGCGTGCCAGGTAGGGGGAGATTGTTGAGCTTTTTCGATTCGAAAACACCGTTGGCTTGATGGTAGATCGATCCGACGTCGTCTTCTCGGCGAACATGAGCGGCAGCCCCAAGTACCTCGCGGGATGCAGCTTCTTCGCCGACTCCAGTGACTACAGCTCCACCAGCACCGGCTTGATGCCGGCGGACTCAACCTCAACGACCCCGGGAGCTCCTTCCGACGTGCCCGATCAGCTCATGCAGCAGATCGAGTAGCTCAGCGTCCGTGAGCGGATCCCAGATCTACTTCCTCGTCGCCGAGTACCTTACCCCGACGAGATCATCGACGGACTCAACCGCATCAACGACACGCTCGCTGAATGCATCGCCATGTCTGAGCGAGTCCTGGACCGCTCGGGGAACACGTTCCCCCATGGGCTGAAGAACGCGGACGCCGACTACTCCGACCGGCTCCCGCAGCGCGAGGCCCATATCCAATCTGGAAACCCGCCCGAACCCACCCAGCTTCCTCTCTGAAGACCAACCAACCGAAGACAGCGAGACCGCGTCAGCACGACAACGCCGCATCGACGCAAACACCCTCCGAGCTCAGCGCCGGCAGGCAGAAGATGCGGATCGGCAAGCTGATTGAGGTCCGCGCCACGAGGAACTGGATCCGCTTGACCCGCGCAATCTAGCACGCGAGTTTGAAAGAGCTCAGGCCAACTTTCAAACACCGTCAGAGGCCATGGCGGCGTGCATCGCCGAGTTGCACCACATGGAAGCCACTCCAGAGGCGGCCCGGCTCCATGACCTGAGAACTCGCAATAAAGAAAGATAAATACTATAGCTGGCACCATCTAGTGCTTGGAAGACAGGTATTTACCTGGCTTTACTGCATGAAGTTCACTCTGGCACATGTAGCAATCACGCGGCCGCAAGAACACTGGTCGGCAAGGTTTACAGATCTGGGTTCTTTTGGCCCACTGCGGTTTCCGACGCAAAAGAGCTCGTCCAGCGTTGCGCTGGGTGTCAGTTTTTCCAAAAGCAAAAGCACCTGCCGGCTCAGGCGCTACGCACCATCCCACCATCTTGGCCCTTCGCAGTATGGGGCTCGACAACGTAGGACCATTCAAGCCAGCTCAGGGAGTTAAGCACTTGCTCATCGCGGTTGACAAGTTCACCAAGTGGATTGAGTACAAAGCTGTGACGACACCAAATCGGCCACAGCAGCAGCCTTCATTGAAAAAAGCCGCGCTACAACAACAACCGCGGTGACAGAAGGGACGGGGATCGCCGCAACGAGCGCCGCCCTGACCGCCGCGACGATCGTCGCCGCGACAACAGAGTGCCAGGAGGCGCCGACCGCCGTTCCGCCCCAGAAGCCGCTGCGGCAGATGGCCAGCAAGATAACTTCCAGTGAGCCCACCCAGATAATCAGATCGATGTGTACTACTCATCGTCAGCACACCCGCGGTGCAACGGCCAGGTCGAGCGGGTCAAAAATCCGGTACCAGCACCCTCAAAAGTTACTTTATGCACTCTTGATCTGCTCCAGAAAGCTGCGCCATTA
>OAMR01000480.1:0-28318 GCA_900205405.1 Echinochloa crus-galli
CTTCTCCTCCTCGCTCCACTCCGATCCATAGTAGTGCTCCTCGGCGGCGCCGGCGCTGGGAGGGAAGAACATGGATCCCCACTGCGGGAAGTGCACGAACACCACCGGCAGCGTGCACGCCATGATCATGATGCCCATGTACTCCAGCCCCGTCCCCGTGGAGTACTTGGACGAGGTGAAGAAGAGCAGCTGCGTCAGCCCCGCGCCGAAGTTGCCGCCGGCGCCGGTCATGCCGGAGATGATCCCCAGCGATCGCCGGGAGACGAAGGGGATGACGCCGAAGATGGCGCCGCACGCCGCCTGCGCGCAGAAGGAGAAGAGCACCATGGCGACGACGGAGACGGGGAGCGTGCTGGCGCGGCCGAGCCAGAGGCAGAAGGCGCCGCCGGCGGTCTGGAGGATCCAGATGTTCCAGAGGCGAGCTCGCATGCCCCAGTAGCGCGCGCCCATGTCGGAGAGGATGCCGCCCATGGGCCGCGCCACGATGTTGGCCATGCCGAAGCAGGCGGCGATGGTGCCGGCGACGCGCAGGTCCAGGTCGAAGCGGTCGTACATGTACTCGGCGATGACGTTGTCGGTGGTGAGCTCGACGCCCATGCAGTAGCCGTAGAGCAGGACGAAGATCCATGTCCGGTAGTTAGTGACGGCATACCACATCACCTTGGAGAACTTGTCCTTGTTGACGTTGCCCTTCTTCTGGAGGGTCCTGAGGTTGCCGTCGGGGAGGTCCTGGCCGAGGGTGAGCACGAGCACGCCCATGAGCACGTGCAGCGTGCCCGGCACGAAGTATGCCAGGCGCCACGCCGTGAACGGCGTCGCGCCGCACTTGCGGATGACGTCGTAGACGAGCGGCATGATGAGCTGCGTGGCGCCGCCGCCCATGTTGCCCCAGCCGGCGGCGAGCCCGTTGACGGTGCCGATGATCTTGCTGTTGAACATGGTGCTCATCCAGTACTGGCACGACACGAACGTCGCCAGCGAGAAGCCGATGAGGAACCTGACCACGATGTAGCCGGCGGCGTCGTCGATGAGCGACATGCAGAACACGGTGGGCGCCGCGAGCATGATGAGGAACGCGCAGCCGTATCTTGGGCCGAGGAGATCACACACCGCGCCCATGGCGAGACGCGAAAATATTGAACCTGACACCGATGCGACGCCGGCGTTGCCGATGTCGGCCTTGGTGAGGTTGAGGTTGTCGCGGATGATGGGGACCAGCGGCGCCGCCGCGAAGGTGGAGACGAAGCAGGTGAAGAAGGAGATCCACGAGAGGTGGAAGGTGCGCATGTGCGGGTTGGCGAAGGAGAAGAGCCGGATGCTCTTCGCCTTGTGCTCCGAATCCACCGGCAGGTCGAACTTGCTCGCCGCCGCGTCAACGGCGGCGGCCTCCGTGGAGAAGGCGAAGGCAGGCTCGCGCCCCGTGACGCCATGGAGCGAGCTCCCAGGAGCGCCGACCTCCATGTCCGCCATCTCTCGATCGATCTCTCTCTTTCCTCGACTCGACCGGTGGGTGGTGAGCTGAAGCTGCTCGGTCGATATGATCACTGGGGCTGCCTGGCTTGTCCAGCATCGATCGACGGGACAGTATATTTATAGCTCGCTGATGGAGCTGGAGCGTTGACAGACACTGCCGACAGGAAAGACGATCGACCAGAAGAGGCAAGAAAGAGGTGAGGGGAGAAAAACAAATTAAATTAAATCAAGTCAGAGCTTGCGAGGATAACCTGCGCGCCGCATGCATCTCCAGAGACGTACTGTATGCTGCAGCTTGGGGACAGTGAGAAGGCATCCTGATCCTTCCCATGGCCTTGGGATTCTCCAAGGATCAGTACAAGCCAGCCGGGGCCCACAGGCTGCTCGGCCGGGATCGGCATCGCGCAATTCTAGATCGACAAGGTCGTCGTGTAGCTCGTACCCTATCTTTTCAGCTTAATTAACGCGCCATGTATAAGGGGTTCATACATCATACATGCATGCATGCATCATCCTAGTGCATGTCTTCATTCGTTCCTCTCATCCTGTTGCCGTACATGAAATTCGATCAGTTACATGCTGGTTTCAGAGACTTTCAGGCTTTCAGCATGCAAGTTGATCGAGATCGAGTTCAGTCGATCATTCAGTGAAGCAGCAGCAGCTTATTTTTAGTGAATTCAGAATTTCAGAGTCGTCGATATACGGCTAGCTAGGGTCCTAGAACGAAGAACATCATCTTTGGCCGCTACCGAAACCGAACGGCCACAATTGCAACAGCATGCTGCGAACAACAGAACGTACCAGTGTGAGTGGTGTGTCTGACTTTGGACAGGCATATAGCGGCGCACGCTTGCGTAAGCCGACCCTGACAGGCGACATCTTGCGAGGTCCTGGACCAGCCCGTTTTGCTACAACCAACCGTGTGAGTGTCACCTGACGGCAGGTATGAACAAGCTGTACGTATTCCCATCACCGAACACGTACGTACAGGCAGGGAATAATTATACAAGGGGACAAATGGCCTCTTGCGCTCTCGGAAACCACCTACCAATGCAATCCTCTTCATTCCCTGCCCTCACTGCATATATATGCATATGCATGCATGTCTTCTCTAATTTGTCTCGGTCGTCTCTCTCTTAGGCCTGCTAGTGGGTCGGGCGCAAATGGGCTTTTTGGGTTGGGTGGTGAGACGGGGTCAATCTGGATGGGTGGGGATGGGTTCGTACAGCTAGTGGGTCGGGGCGGGGCGGATGTTCCACGATTGCGGGTTGGGGGTGGGTTGGAATGGGTCTGTATTGAAATGGGTCTGGATGAGTCTCACGGTGGGCACTGGTGCCTTGTCACGGTGCCGCTCCGCTCCTGCAAGCGCCGCCATCATCGCCGTCGCCGGACGCCGTCGCCGTTGCAGCTCCCACGGGACCTCCTCCAACCACGAAACCGAATCCAGGTTCGTCAACTCGATCTCTCCTCTTCTCCTCCGCATCATCCCCTGCCCCTTCTTCTCCTCAGCAGCTCATCGAATCCAGGGCCTTTTGCTAGATCTACGGGGGGAGAAGCCATCGGCGGCAAGGCTGCAGCAGCCACTGCCTTCTCCCACAGGGAAGGGATCCTCCCACGCTCGTGTTCGCATTCGACGCTAGCTGCTGACTTAGAGAACTTGCAACCCGATCCCAAGAGGTACAACATGGATTCTTGGAGGACACGAACGTGGCGAGGGAGAAGCCGATGAGGAACCTGACCACGATGTACCCCGCGGCGTCGTCGATGAGCGCCATGCAGAAGACGGTGGGCGCGGCGAGCATGATGAGGAAGGCGCAGCCGTAGCGCGGGCCGAGGAGGTCGCAGACGGCGCCCATGGCGAGGCGGGAGACAGTAGCAGTTCGACACCAATAGTGAATCAATATTTCAAAAGCTATTTAGTTTATCTTTCGACACCAATAGTGAAACAATTCGCAATGATTGCGTCGCTATGTATGAGAGAATGATTGCGTCGCTATTTAATTCGCAATTCGCAATGATTGCGTCTCTGACTCTCTGAGCATAGTAGCTTTGACTTGGTACTCGAGTACTCCGTACTAGCTTGTTTTCTCCTAGAACTATACTCTGTACTAGCTTGTGTGGTGTGTCTTATTACTCACCTAATGAGAAGATTGATGGTGCCCTGAACTCCTTAAGCACCATGTTGCATTATGGTGTCGAAAAGAGTTAGATTTCAAGACTTGAAAGGCTGATGGTTCTATATAATCACTGTAAAACTGTCAATTTAATATAATCCCCTTTTACATTGCATCTTGATGTCTTGTTTTCTAGAAGAGATTTTTGTATGACTCCTGTTCAAATACACTGACCTTGTTGATTGTATCTGCAGGCATTGTCTTTTGTGGTCCTGTTCAGCAACTTCTGCACTCCCGGAGTTAGGAGCAGACATCAGGCTTACCCATTACCAACTATCAACTGACTAAAAGGAATATCTTCTGCTTCTGCAGTAGTTAAACTTAATGTAATTTATGGTCACCTTACTTTTGGCGCAGACTCCGGCGTTAATTATATAGCTCCAGGAAATAGAGACTATACTTTCTTTCTTTTTTGCGAGCACTACGGACTATACTTGACTCGCTAATATAAGTAGACGCCCTTATTTATCGTTTCGCATCATGTTGACTATATTTGTGAGCTGCCGACCCTGTTATACATACCTTTTCAGGATAAGTTATAGTTAAGAGAGTCATTGACGCGCATTACTTGTACATATTGCATACTTGATGAGTAGTGTTTGACTTAAGCATACAGACAAATAATTGCACCGCCAATAATCAATGTCTTGGCTTTCGTACTGGAGCCGTACAAGGGGCAAAGGTCTACAAACCCATCCTTGAATATTGTAGAGAAATCGCTCTTTCAGAAAGGTATAATATTAGTATTCAAAAGAGAGACGTAAAATACTGAAAAAAAGAACAAACTGAAGCCATCTGATGGAATTGACCCATTCTTCTTCCAAACACTGCCTTGTACTCTTGGGCTGAATGCTTTCTATTTGCATGGCCTCAGCTCTTTGTGGGTTTAGATACATGGGCCCAGAGCTTTTTCAGATGGTTCTTTTCTGGCCCACTATCGACCCGGAGTATATTCTCTTTTATTTTTTTCGACGATTTTTGCATGGCTACATCACATGGCCAACGAAGCATATGCATTCCATGGGTTAGTTTAGTTCTGCTCTTCTTAATCCCCCTGTTGTCAGAGAGCATCTCGGATTGTCTGTTATTAATCAGTGTGTCCTGCTACCTGAATCGATTGACCAGTTGCTTGATTGCATTAGCACTACCTGCACCTCCAATCTAATCCAAGTGTGGTGACTAACGACAACAACTGCAGTTAACCGATCCAGCTATAGCCTCCTCCTTGATTCCTCCGATCCTCTGCAGCCTCTCTCTCGATCAGCTAATGAAGCTGCAGACAAAACACACACATCTGCAGTCTCCGATCGGCGGCTTACGTGTTCCGTTCCTGACCCTCGAGCAAGTGAGTAACAAACTCCACAAGAGATTCTCTGCAAGGAGATCGAGAACATGCATGCATGGGTGTGCAACTGCAAATGATCGATCGGCTAGATCCCTCCAATGCAAGCTGGCATCATCATTAATTGCACATCATCCATCGGTTTCGGTTGTTATACTACGACGAACCATCATCAACCATGGCGTATGTATGTATATATAGCCAGGACTGACGACGCGTCCTGATCGAGCACACAAGCTAGATTAGCAGCTTCGAATTCTGTGTGGCACATACACATTTTGATTCAGAAATGGGGCATGGCAATGGTCCTGCTGTGGTTGATCAGCATCAGCCAGGCTGCAGAGTTCTTACCGTCATCGAGGAGGAGGAGCCGGAGCCATACGGCAGCGAAGCCTCGCCGGAGATGGTGAAGCTGGCGGAGCGCAGGAAGGCCATCATGGCCAGGATGCGGGAGCTCCTCAGCCGAGCCGCCGCCGCGCAGTCGGCGCACTCCAAGCTCCGCCGCTCCACCGTCGCCACCGCCAAGAAATGGAAGGTACTGATGACTAATAGAGTTGACACAACGCAACTGTCTCAACTGAATCACATATCCTTCCTGCTTAATACTTGCAAGTTAGTTAGTAATTAAATTTAATAACTATGCATGTCGATTTTTTTTTGTTTTCTCAGAGGGCCGTGGGCCGAATCCAGAGGAGGGGCAAGAATCATGAGCAAGCGGCAGGTCTGCAGCAGGAAGACGGCATGCTGAGCTCGTCATCGTCCATCTCCAGCCAGAGCAGCTTCAGCTGGGACGCCGCCGTCACCGCCGCAGAGAGCTGCTGCTCCGCGTCTGGCCGTTCGCCGCTGCTGTGGCCGGCGTTCGTATCCACAGGACAGCAGGCCGAAACGGCGGCGGATCAGCGGCAGGTGTCGTCCTCGACGGCGACCAGCGTGCTGCGGCTGTCCTGTACCAGCAGCAGCAGCTCATGGTCAGAGGATGATGATATGAGGATGGCTCATTGGGTCACCACGGATTCCGACTGTAAGTACCTGTCATCATGTCATCTCCACAAAATTGGCAACTCACTCGATCTTCAGAGAAACAAAAGGAGGAAAGGCTACTATATATCATCTGAATTGTTTCAACAATTTTCTTCAGTTGTCGTGTTGGAGCTCTAGCGAGATGGAGAATTGGAGATGCGCATCAACAAGGAGATTAATTTCGTTGCAGACGACGCAGACCTGTGTGCATCCAGAATCAAGCAGATCATCATGCCGCGCGCGAGAACGAGAGCGAGAGAGGAGGAGGCCATCAATCTCGAGCTCTTGGAGGCCCGTCTTGTCTAATTCGTCCTCGCCGAATGGGTAGTAGCACATGCCATGGCCCTTTCTAGACACATGTGACATGTGTGTTGACTGCGGCCTCATGATCTTTGGGGAATGCAATTCTGTAATTTCTTTTAGCGGTTCCTCTCTCCTGTGTACCTCCTAGATTTACGTTAGATGTTATGAAATCCACTTATGTTTGACTAGTACTGGATAAAGTGTCCAGTAATCAGTGGAAAATGTTGATATGGACATCAAGTAAGCTATGTTGTGGCAAATTGGCTCTTCACCCTTCTTTTCTCTTGTACTTTTTTCATATGAATATTATATAATCAGTAAGGGCTTTAGGGTTTATGACCTCCTCCTCCCCACATAAGAAAATTATGTGGCATTGATTAATTAGCTAATGATATGACATTTATTTGATTGATGAGTGAAATTGTTTGAAGAAAAAACACGAAGATTCCATCAGTATTATACTACTATGTAGTTGCCTATTGTATAGATTTATTTATTTCTAAGCATCAATCTAGTAACATATTTTCAAGCTTTTGGGGCCTTTGCAACAACCTCTATTGTCTAGGAAAATCAATGTTCTCGTTTTTCTCAAGGAAAACTCTAAGATGATAATTGCTTTGTAAACAACAATTTTTTTGTAGACAGTATCAATTCGGTCATAGGCTCACCCGGTCACCAAGAGGATATCATATCCCATTCCCATTGTCAAACTTTGTTTTTTTTAATTATTACTACAAAAGATGATGCACATATGTGTGTTACAAACATATGCACGTACACCACACCCGGGCGTGTCCCTCTTATCAAACACATACAAAATAAAGGCATGAAAAGCACCTGTATTTCTAAGTCTAATTAACTCGTAAGCACCAGGGATTTGAACTAACCCTTGCTGTTGGGAAGTCGAAACCTCCCTATGCTTGCTAAAGTGATCAACAGGGAGTCAGGGACGGGTTGTGAACGATATGATCCATCTTACGTTCATTTTACGTACTAGCGATAGAGATTTGTGGCGGCGGGCCAACAATTTATTGTTATTACCTGCATCTGCATTGTTAATTATCTCTTTCGTGGCTGCTGCATCACATGGCCAACGAAGCGTGGAGATCCATGCACGTTTCATGAGTTAGTTCAGTCAAAGCATCATGCTCCCTCCCATTGTCACTACGACCCACTAGTATTAACCAATGTGTCCTCATGCTAGATCATCGATTAGGTGATTAAACAGACCCCTCCAAGTGTTGCGACTAACGACAAGAATTGCAATTAGCCGATCCAGCTAGCCTCCTTCCTCCTCTTAATAATCACTCTCGGTATCAGCTAAACACAAGCATGCAGACAAACCAGATCTGCAGGCTCGGATTGGTAGCCTACGTGTTCCATTTCTGAACCTCTACTGATGAGTAACAAACTGATGCTCCACAAGATTCTGTTTCTGCAAGGGGAGATAGAACATGGATGCAAATGATGTGGTGGCGCCAAGTATAGACTACTTAACTAATGCCACGGGGAGTAGATTCGTCATATAACAAATAGTTAACTATTGTAGCTTTGCAAAAACCTTGGAATTAACTAACGCCAATTGTACATGGAGCTTTGCCCTGTTATCAAATTGTGACGAGGCTGGATTCGTCATATATGTAACACCCGTTCTTACACTACAACGAACAAATAGTTTCTATACAGTTATTCTATTTTCAAAAATCCAGTTTTGAAATTAAGTTTCAAAAACAGGTTTCAATCTAATTGCAGAATTAAGTTTCAAAATTTCAAAACATTTTAAAAATTCTCCGGGCTCAATCCCCATGAAAACTAAACCTTTAATCCTTTTCTTTCCCAGCCCAATCCCTCTTCTCATTTTTGTCTCCTATCTTCCTGGGCCAAAACCGGGCACTGCAGCCCAAGTTCCCACCATGTACCTCTCCTCCTCCTCCTCCTGGGCCGATCAGGCACGCCCTCAGCTTTTTTTTCTCGTTTCCTCTGCCACAACCGAGGTCGGGCTTGCCTCAAATGATAGTAGACACCTAATTAGACAGCATGTAGTTGATGCTACGAATATCATATTTGTTTTAGATAACGGATATATAAAATACCCGGCCTTGACCAAAATGGCTACGGCCCAAAAAAGTTACAAATTTGCAGCACTTCCGTCTGCACTCACGAATAAAGTAAAAGCGTTACCCACATCAAAGAGATGAAAAGAGCATTAGTTTATAATCCTATTACTAAACCTCCATCCATGATGTGCGAAAACACGCATAGCCAGCGTCTCCAAGACCTGGCAGACCTCCTTTATTGCTTGCATGTCGCCTTCAAACTGATGTAACTGTGTCCAAAAGCGAAGCGTGCCCTCTACGAATATCATATGCATGCACGGTCAAAGCATATTGGCCGATGATAGCTAGGACGATATTTAATTTGGATGCTAAAGATGAAGATATATATATGCCCCTCGATCTCAAGACCTTAGAGCAACTCCAGTGGAACCCTTCAAATTGAGGCCTTCAAAACTTATTTGCAGACCTATCTCTAAAAAATAGAGGCTCAAAGTAAACACTCAATTCCAGTGGGCATATGAACTCGGGCCTCTATTTCTCCGTGGGCCCATCTGTCAGCCAAATGGATGGGAAATATCTAGTGGGATCCATGGTTGGAGGGGGAATTGGAGGGCCTCTAGAAATGGAGGCTTGGTGGGGAGATTTAGAGGCCTATGCAAAATGCAGGTCCATTTGAAGGCTCTGCTGGAGTTGTATTTTTGCTCTAAGCCTCTAAATTTTAGAGTAGAGGCACACATAGAGGCCTGCTCGAGTTAGCTCTTATAAAGTTATAATCGATCGAACTAATAAAAATCTTCACGTACAAACATGAGCAGCATTCGTACGCGTACAAAATGCATGTGTATTTATATATGCATGTTTATAAAATGGGCTCGCAATATCATGCATTATACGTGCTCCGGCGTATTTCCCGGCGGCGTGGCTGCCGCGGCGAGGACGGCGTTCCGCCTGCCGCGCTCCGAGCGGCAGTTCTCGGCGAACTTGAGGCTGGCGCTGTGCCGGCCGACGCTCTTCTCCTCCTCGCTCCACTCCGATGCGTAGTAATCCTCCTCGTCGGCGCCGTCGCTCGCCGGCAGGAGCATGGATCCCCACTGCGGGAAGTGCACGAGCACCAGCGGCAGCGTGCACACCATGGTCATGATCCCCATGTTCTGGATCCCCTTCCCCGTCGAGTAGCTCGACAGGGTGAAGAAGACGAGCTGCGTCACGCCGGCGCCCACGTTGCCGCCGGCGCCGGTCATGCCGGAGATGATCCCCAGAGACGCCGGGAGACGAACGGGATGACCCCGAACGTGGCGCCGCACGCCGCCTGCGCGCAGAGGAGAAGAGCACCATGGCGGTGACGGACGCCGGGAGCTCGCCGGCGCGGCCGAGCCAGAGGCAGAAGGCGCCGCCGGCGGTCTGGAGGACCAGATGTTCCAGAGCCGCGCGCCGCATGCCCCAGTACCTCGCGCCGACGTCGGAGAGGACGCCGCCGAGGGGCGCGACACGACGTTGGCCATGCCGAAGCAGGCGGCGATGATGCCGGCGACGCGGATGTCGAGGCCGAACTGGTCGTAGTAGTACTCGGCGATGATGTTGTTGGTGGTGAGCTGCACGCCCATGCTGTAGCCGTAGACGAAGACGAAGACCCAGGTGCGGTAGTTGGCGACGGCGTGGCGGAGCACCCTGGGGAAGTCGTCGCGGGCGGCGCCGCCCTGCTTCTGGAGGCTGCGGAGGTTGCCGTCGGGGAGGTCCTGGCCGGCGGTGAGCACGAGGATGCCCATGGCCACGTGCATGAGCCCGGGACGAAGTAGGCGACGCGCCAGGCCTCGAACGGCGACACGCCGCACTTGAGGATGCCCTCGTAGACGAAGGGCATGATGAGCTGCGTGGCGCCGCCGCCGACGCGCCCCAGCCGGAGGCCAGCGCGTTCACCGTGCCGATGATCTTGATGTTGAACATGGTGCTGGTCCAGTACTGGCACGACACGAACGTCGCGAGGGAGAAGCCGATGAGGAACCTGATGGTGATGTAGCCGGCGGCGCTGTCGATGACGGCCATGCAGAAGACGGCGGGCGCGGCGAGCATCATGACGAAGGCGCAGCCGTAGCGCGGGCCGAGGAGGTCGCAGATGGCGCCCATGGCGAGGCGGGAGAAGATGGCGCCGGAGACGGAGGCCACGCCGGCGTTGCCGATGTCGGCCTTGGTGAGGTCGAGGTTGTCGCGGATGATGGGGATCAGCGGCGCGGCGGCGAAGGTGGAGACGACGCAGGTGAAGAAGGACATCCACGAGAGGTGGAAGGTGCGCATGTGAGGGTTCGCCATGGACAGGATCTTGATGCTCTTCGCCTTGTGCTCCGAGTCCACCGGCAGGTCGAACATGCGCGGCGCCGCCGCGGCGGCAGACGTGACCTCCTCCGACGACGCCGCCGCCGCCGCCTCCGTGGAGAAGGGGAACGCCGGCTCGCGCGCCGTCACCCCGTGCAGCGAGCTACCCATCGGCGCGTCACTACTGGCCATGGCCCTCTTCTTCTTCTTTCTTCTTCAACGAGCTCGATCTTAGCTTTGCTGCATATATGGAGGGTTTGCTCGAGCTCTCGAGCTTGGAATGGAGTGAGGATTTCCAGCATCGATGGATGGGGTTTTATAGCCGACGAGGAGGCCTGGGGTGGCGATCGAGCTCACATTTTATATTAGGGCTTCCTGATGATAAGCAGACTAGCAGAGTTGTGGATCTGAAGAAGTTGACATTGCCTGACGAAGTCGAAAACGAGTCCCCAGCAGCATCGGATGGCGTGCACGGTGCACTCCACAGCATGTGCTTTGCTGGTGAGCCTCACACGGTCGGTCGTGGAATTCTGACTTTGCACCAGGTGAAAGCGACGTCGCAGCATGAGCTTCTCATTTTTCTGTTTAACGACTGCGTGCAAAGAGGCATCGTGCATGTGCATGTGCTCAAGTTTACCTCGGTGTACAAAATTATAAGTTCATTCCAAGTTCCACAATTTACCTCGCTGCAAAGTTTCAGTACGTGCTATATATGTGCAAGTTGGTTCAAACTTCAAATTGTTATTTACCTCCGTATAGCAGGGTTGTCGACTTCATTCTCATAATTCTTCTTTGATAAGCAAATTAGCTATATATATGAGTTCAAAGTTAGTAAACTGTAATAAGTACATCTCCAAAGTCGGTGTTTAATTTGCTATAGCTTTCAAGACATAGTTCCCCTTAATTTGTTCATTGTGCATCGGTCTTCACAGATATATATGAGTAGACAATATATAATGCAAACTGCCAGTAGTTGATGAGCACATTTTTATTTTATTTTGGACACACTAGCTGCTGCCCTAGTATCTTTTCGTGAATGAAAGGAATGGTGTTTAGAATTCGCTATAGATTTCCTCAAGATTTGTACGTACATGCAACTTTCTAAGAATTTGCGTATACGATTTTTCAAAATTTTGTGCATTTTTCACCTCGATCAGTTGCATCGTATATATAGGAGTCAGATTGGCTCCGTGATGAGCGAGACGACTCAATGTGATGAGACACGTATGATCGAGTTAAGATTATCTTATACTATATACTGATCAATCGCCAAAATTCGCTGACAAACAAGAGAATACATATTTAGCAAGATATGTGGCTACACGTAGGCATGCTTATCTACATATATAAGCGGGTGTATATACCTATATCAGCATATTCCTTTCCACACGGAATACTCGTGAATATTGTTTGACAATGCGTTGTGCAATAAAAATATTTCACAAGAGCGAGTAAACTACATAAATCACCTTCAATGAGCTGATGACAGTTGACAGGACGTACAATATTTTTTTCTTCAACTTATCATAATGTTTTTTTAGCTTCTTAAGTTTTGAGCTGGCAAAGGAGTTATTAGATACAATGTCATTAAGTTACGGGCAGAGAAGGAACCGTTTTTAGTTTGGCCTGAGCCCGCCGTGGTTGCATGGATACATGATAATATGTAATTATATGGTACAGTTTTACTTTTTTGTGTAATTGAGATAATAATCATGCATGTAGCGGTAACAAAGAAAGGGTACTCATGCATGTTTTAATCTGCTCAAAAACAAGTGCAATGTGCATGCCATAAACAAAAGGAAATGCTCCTACCGTTACTGTACTACATATGTATGTCTTTGTGTAACTGAATCACCTGGCAATACTTGGGAGTTTGTGAAGAATGCATGTTTGCCTAAAATCTTTTGTGTCTTCCATCCAGTTTTGTCAAATCAAATTTTGAGGAACTGCGCAGTACGTAGTCCACGTTTTATCTGGGCTGGTGAACACCCTATTACACGCGTAAAAATAGCTTGAGCTTTTCTAGATCTGATGACGCTTGAGTGTCCGAATATTCGTTCTCGACATTGACGCATCAGCATTGCTTATTTATTTGGCCTGAGTGAGCAGACAAATATAAATGCATGAATCTGATAAAAGTCGCCTTGCTTCCGTGTTGCTAGTTGGTACTCCATGCATCCGTACCGTACAACTGTAAAAAAAAACGCTCTAAAACTGCTGAACTTTTTTTTTGCGAGGATGCTGAACTTACAAGAAGGGCCATTTGAAACCTTGTGATTCATGAGACTGACCCAAGTGTCCGAATATACGGCTCTCTGTTACCTTGGTTCAAAGGTCAATTTTATTTATCTTATTGCTACCTAATTTATCATGAACTCGTTACAGTTACTCCCTCCGTTCTGAAAAACTGACATTTAGGACAGCGACACGGTCTCCAAAACACAACTTTGACCTCTTGCTATTCTAAAAATATTTATCAAAGAGTGATATGTGTATACTTTTATGAAAGTATTCTTCAAGACAAATCTATTCATATAGTTTTTACATTTATAAACTCAATAATTTAAAAGTTATTGATGATTTATATTCCCGACCCAAACCTTGTCCTAAACGTCAGTTTTTTTCAAAACGGAGGGAGTACTGACTACTCTCTCTATTCTTTTTTACCTATCACATTTATTTTGTCCTAAGTTAAAATTTGCGTAATAGAAAAATATAAAAACATCTACAGAGTATATATAATCTAATACAAAATTCTTTTGCTGAATCCACCAATATACTTAGTGCATATATATGTTTGATAGTGTACATGTTACTATTATTTTTTCTATAGTTCTTGGATGGGTAAAACAGTAAAGTTGCCTACGCCGGCGTAGGTGAGCGCGTTGCTTTGCAGTTGGCTTCCGTACGGCTGCCCAGTGATTAGCATTTGGGGTTGACTTTTTTAACGATGCATGTGAAAGCGAGGTTTCAACGAAGCCGTCCTACTAGATTAAGTACACCTGCTCCTATACTACTAAGTGGCAGTGCTAACTGGACTACTGGAGATGGAATCCTATATTAGAGAAGGAGGTGGCTACATGGAGAGCCCTCTCCATTTAGTACTAACGGGAGAGCCCTCCATATATGGCCATCGGTGTTTTGTCCGTGTCTAAAAAGAGAAGGACCCCTGGCTGGGTGGGAACGTGGCCGCACAACTACGCGCGCAGAGCAAGCCAGCGAAGCACGTTACTGACGGCCTACAAAATAAAGCGCGGGAAAGGAAGTAGCAACTAAATAAGAAACACAACATACAAAAGCAACTCGAAAATGGCCCACATAAAAAGGTAGAGACAAAAAAAACTCTGAATCGGAAGTCATGTCATTTGCTTCATTGCTGCCACTGCAGTGCCAACATTCAGTCATGAACCAAAATAGAAACCGTACAAATCAAGAGCAAATACAATGGAGAACAACATGGAGATCCAAGAATTAGCACATGGTGTATTCACCCTGAATTAGCACAAGATCGAAGGGGGTTATCTAGTGTATTCACCCAGAGGATGAATATACAATTTCCTAGAGACATCTTGTAGTTGTAACATACTTATATGTGTTTGTTTTTACCCCCAAACACATCAAAAATTTCTGATAGGTCCTTGTCAGTTTCTCCCCTAACTGATTCAAAAACTTCAAAATGTTGAGCCCTCGTATTAAAACCCAACATAGAGGAACCAGTGGGTATCTTCCTTAGATGCCTTGTTTTCAAGCACAAGGTACATGATCTGCATGTGGATGACACACATAAAGGGAAAATGGATCAGAACAAAATAAAGCTTAGACACATAAAGGAAAAAGTAAAAAATGGCAAATAAGAATAAAACTCTTAAAAGATATACACAGTTATGTACTCACAAGTAATCAAAGTGCTTGGAGAAGCTAAAATAACTCTTCATATCAACTTCTTCACTTAGGGTAAGCTCTGTTAAATTTCAAAAATATAAACATCAGAACAGATTTTAACCATGTTTAACATTCATTTTCAGTATGTAGAGACAAATTACCTCCTTTTCTATGAACATTAGGGGCAAGTTACTTTCTTTGACATGTAAACTATTTTAAAGTTACTTTCTAAAATCAAATGTATATTTCCAAGTTATTTTCTTTGCTATGCAAATCAGGTTCAAGTTACTTTGTTTTACCCTGTAAACTATGCTAGAAAAAAAATTGCATGCTACAAAATGCATATCAGGGGAAAGTTACTTCCTATAGGATGTAAAACAATCCTAAGTTACTTCCTATATTTTTAAATAATTTATAAGTTACTTTGTATGTTATCAATAACTATTAAAACTAGGAAAGTCAGGCACAATGTGTGTGTGTGTCTCAAGTGCATGGTCAGGTTAACAAAAAAAATACCAAACCTTGTCTGTATGATATGTATATTCAGCACTCATTCATAACATAGTCCAATTAACCGATCTGTTATTTACTACTCTATTTCACACTTTCATTCCTAAACATGAGCTCTAGTTGGAAAACATCCAAAATTATTCTGTTAGGTTTTCTTTCACTTAAACAAGTTCCCATAAATCTTGATTTAAATTTGTGCCAGTGTGGACTGTCATTGGTCAGAAAGAACATTATGGTACAAAATGTCAAATCACAACTTCAAAAGGTGTCAAAAAATATGAGCATGACCTATGGTTTTCTACTGTTATAGTGTTGCATAGCTGTAGCTTGGGCTGAGCCAAGCAAGCCCAAAACCTAATGCTCTAACTAATTCAAGGCGCACAAGCTATATAGAATATTCACTACAGGAAAAATAAAAAGCAATTATGTGGTTGTTGCACATAGAAAAATACCTTTATCAATGTCAACTTGAGGATACGATGCATGTTGAGTTTGTGTTGGTGCACCAAAGGTTAATGAAGCTATCAAATGATCATTGTGAGGTGGCTTTAGCATTTGGTGTTATTTCATCAACCAATCTTTTATCTACATTTCCTGTTTGTCAGGACCTGCAAGAGCATATAGCATACCCTGTTTATAGTTACTTATAATAGTTAATTCAATTATTTTATCAATGTATATATCTAAAAAAAGTTACTTACTCTTAAACTAAAACTGATTTACGTTACTTACTGTTCAACTAAAAATACGATAAGTTACTTCCTAAGACCAATAAAAACTTATTTCCATTATCTTTTTGTAGTATGTAGATCCAAAAAGTTGCTTACTCCAAAACTAAAAACATAGAAACGTTACTTAGTGTTCAGCTAGAAATATGATAAGTTACTTTCTAATGCTGGTATTTGTGGTAGCATGATGTTCACGATGTACAACTATAATTTGGACTGTAGATAGAAAATATTGGGCAAGGCATCAAAAGTAAATTGTAGATAGACAAACAATAATTTTAAATTGATGAAACATTATCTGAAATAATGAAGTTTTAGCAGAAGAGAAAAATAAACTACGAGTTGCTTTGATATTGTGTAGACATATGCTAAATATAAAAGATTGAGCTACATGCTTCTATGTAGTTAAATATACAGAGCCAGATAACAATAAAGCTACCGACGAGAATTCATATGTGTCTACTAATACCATGTATACACTATAAAAACATACGAACTATGCTGTGCTATAAGCAGCCATCACCAACACAACACTATTATAGGGCAAATTATTTTTTTTCAAGTAGAGATAATGTTACTCAAGGAAGTTTACTAAATAGGATAAGTATCCATTGAATATGCTGGCAAAATAACAGGTTAGGCCCGTCTCATCTAAAATAGATAACTAGTTACTTCTAATCTGACTAGAGATAGAGCAAGTTACTTCCTATGTAATATAAATACATAATTAGTTACTTACTAGATGTTCAAAATTCAGGGCAGTTTAGCTCATGTATCATGTGATTCAGAAAACTAGTTACTTCATATGTGTTTAATTTATATACGACTCTACTCTAGCTAAACGTTTTGTGTGTTTTAAATTAGTGTCATGTTATCTAGATTATTACAGAAATGATAAAAAAAAGTGCATTGTTGTGGCATCTGCGAATATTCAATGTCACTCGATTACAATGTAGACACCACCACCCACCCTAATATGAGCTGTCACTAACTTAGATGCACTTTAAAATGTGAAAATGTAGGGGTAATGTTATCAGACCAAGTTCTTGGAAAATAAAAAAATATAAAAAGTGAGATAAGAAAAGGTAGGTGCTAAGACTTGCATGCATTGAGGAGGGCACTAAACTCTGAATCACAAGGTATGAAAAATTGAGTAAACATCTCAGTCCACACAGCATACCTGATGCCAGCACCTTTGGATTTTTATGGCGCTAATTATGCAACTAAGCACCCACTAAAAACACTAGAGCTACTTCTTGCACTATTCATTTAAGTCTTGTAACTTTAAAGCATGATAAATTAGAAACATCAAATAAAAATAAGCTTGATAAAACATCATGCACAATGTTCCGCAAGAATCATAACCTCGCAATTCTATTTCAGCTAAATTCAAAAAGCCAAAGTATCAATATAGAATAATCGCATCGATCATAATTGGGGAGGTAACTGATTGTGACATACCTATTGAATATGCGGTAATCAGTGGGTGTCAAGGACACATAGCCACTGCCCCCAAAAATATGCTGTGGTCCTGACTTGAACGCAACTATAAAATACCATAAAAAGTTGAGGAAACTAGAATTACTTCCTATCTCATAGTATGGGCTAGTTACTTCCTATGTAGTGTGAATAGATGGCTGGCTACTAACTGAATGTTTGAAATGAGAAACTAATTGATTCAGATATAATGTCAATCAAAGATCAATTACTTCATATGTGTTTGAAATCAAGCTCCGGTTACTTTCTATTGCATGGCTTAAATTGTTAGTAACTTCTAATCTTAGTTTAATGTTAGTAAACCATTCGCAGAAAAGAAATGTACAATACCAGAAGAATAGTGCAATGGCAGTTACGAATTGTGACTTCAAATCATGATAGCGTCTGTTTGTACCATTAAAATCACATAGCAAAATAGGTTATCAACTAGCATACTAGTAGGGTCATATAAAATACTTAGATCAGCACATCCACAACCAGCAGACCTAATAAAATCTAGCGTGTCTAGTTGTCTTAATGCACTAGCAACACACTTGCCTCTGCAGTAATAGGCAAACCCTTTAATTACTAGTAGACAACAACCCATAAAAAACATGATTCATCATCTGGTAGAATCCTAATGAACAGGATATAATAGCGGGAACAAAAATTGAGTATAAAAAACATCACATGATTTCAGTTGGAGTAATGAAATCCAGACCTAGATTGATTGGTGATCTCGCGTCATCCCAAGCCTGAATCACCGATACCAAGGGCGTCCCTGCTACATCTGGTAATTAAAGGTGCCGCCGCAATTCGTTTCGCGATGAGGGCTGGAGACGAGATTCTGACCATGGGTAACAGATCTGGGAGCGCCCTCTGCTTCTCCATAGCACTGCACATCGTCTCCCTCCGTTCGCCACGCATCACCTTCTCTCCAGGAGCCGGTCACAACGCGTCCCTCCGTTCGTCGCGCTCGCCTTCTCGGAGCCGGTCATGTCGCCTCCCACTTCGCTTGCCGCGCATGGCCTCCCTCCAGTTGCCATGCGCGCCGGAGAGCCACGTCGTGTGGCGTCCCTCCAGTTGCCGCACACGCCAGAGAGACGCGGCGTGCGGCCTCCCTCCAGTTGCCGTGCTGCTCCCCCGTGGCTTGCTGCCCGTCGCTTCCCTCGCCTGAACTCTCGGATAAGACGAGTGGAGAAGGGAAAGGAGGAGTTGATTTTTCTCGCCCACAGGAAAAGGTGGAGGGCAGCGCGTGCCTCCGCTCGTTTGTTTCCACCGCCAGGACCCATATGTTCGATCTAAAATGAACGGTGATGAGTGGGGGTCTCGCGATAAGGCTAAGCAGAGACCCCTCTCGGTATAGATTTTAGGATTAGAGAAAGCGAGGTTTCCTATTAACAAAGCGACAACTGATAAGTTGACATTTTGCGGGGAGACGTACACTGCTGCACACCTTAGTTTTTTTTCTAATTAAACGGACGAGAAATCGTGTATATGCGCCCAACAACCATATGATTATATTCAGCCCAGCGAGAGCGTCGAGCTGGAGGCCTCTCGATCATCCTTGACCAAAATACGTACGGAGTATACTCCAGTGAGATAAGTTAAGACTTAAGAGTTACCCTTCTCTAATGTATCTAGAAAAATTTAAATGATCTCTACATTTTTAAGACTGAAGATTGAAGATGTAGAAAATACCGGTACTTTCAGATAACTAGCTAGCGTCGCCGAAAAAAATGAGGATGATGATCAAGACACGCCGCCTAAACTCTTACCCGGGCGCCCCTTTGGTTCCTGATTTCCTTGGCAGATATCCTCGCTGTACGTATTTCACTCTTTCATCCTCCTTTAAGCCAGTCTTCGTGGAGTTTCACGAGGAGTTGCATGATATTAAATGTGCTTATGTAGCGTAGGAGAGAGAAGGCAGAGTTTCATGGGATGTAAAAGCAGTGGCGGATAGAGGCCTAGGGTCTAGACGTGGGCCGGAATTCTCCATATTGTAGATCACTACAGCAAAGAATCCTAACATTTATTCACAGACTGACCCATAGAGTGGCCTTAGGCCTTGGACCAAATCCTGTCCGCCCCTGTGTGAGAGGAGTTTCATCACCATGAAACTTCTTTCGCATGGTTATCTAGTTTTTTTATATGGATAACTGTGTAGTAAAACTCTGCACTGATATTGGCCTAGCTTGTATTATTACGGGCAAAGTTGACGGCTAGCTCCTCGATCGAAAACAGGTCACCAAGCTAAGTACTGTACATAAATAGTCATATGACCCGGCCAGATATAAATAAATAAACGACGAGTAAAAAAATCCGAGCGAGCTAATTAACGAGCACTCTCCGTTGACAAACGACTAGCTAAAAAGATAACTTATCTGATGGGCTGCCAACCCTGTTATATGCCTGCACGTACGATAGGCTATCGCGCGCATCGCCCGGCCGCTGTGCTCTTCATTCAACGCTGCCCCGCCCGATATTATATACGTAGAATTCTTGCTTAACCTCCACGTGTAGCCATTGCTTGACCTTGAGCACAACAGCACATGCACCGGCCAGGCGAACGTTCGTACGTACGGACACCAGCCGTACAGCAAGTCAGCAACCACACGTACCACACCATCAACCGCTTAACTACTGTCCCTATTCAAATAGTTGTACGGTTAGGCACAACATAATATAGAGATGCATGTGTGTTTTAATTTCATGGATATATAGGTACGGTGCACCCAAAGATCTCACGCCGAGATTTTGGAGGATTTATTAAGCACACGCTTCCTTCGACTGTATGTACAAGTCAGATTTTTTCTGGGAAGAGGAGATGACCATGGTGCCCATCACACCCTCTTCAATCCCAGCAAGAATTGAATCTCTAATTGAGCCATTAGGGGTTAAGATTTCAAGTTGTGGCGACGCCTTCTCAAATCCCTATATGCCTAAAGAGAAGTCCCTGTCGACGAATTATGTCGAGCATGTCTGCCTGGGGGTACCCCAGAGAGTAGATTTGTGGGTCTCGCCTAGTTCTAGGAACGACAGTGTACGAACAACACAAGATTTAGACAGGTTCGGGCCGCTACAGCGTAATACCCTACGTCCTGTATGCTGGATTGTATTCCTCGTACGGTTGTGTATGATCGTAGATGTTTTGAGGGGGTCCCTGCCCAGCCTTATATAGTCCGGATGGCAAGGTTACAAGTCGGTTGTATGATCCTAGTCGTATACAACTCGGAGTACTACAACAGAGTATTTTGGGGAGTCTCCTCTTAGTACACGACTAGTCTACCTAGCCTACTACGCCGTCTTACACCGTAGCCGACTAGTTTTAGGTAGCTAAGCTAAACATTCCCTATCGGGTAGTTTATTCCTTTACATGAATGGCCCTAGGGATCCTGGTCCCACAGTCCCCGGTGGGACGGTGACAGAGCTTCGAGAAGTAGAGAACCGCTGGGAGGTGCTATGGGGTAGATCATCGAAGCAGAGCAAGACTGCTTGGTGGAACGGAAGTAGAGGACCTTAAATTTGTACTAGGGCGGGAGCATCAGGCTCACCTTCACAAATTATCACGGTGGCGGAAGATAATGTAGCGAGCGGTTGGTGCCACCAAACACGAGCTATGAAGGAGAGCTATGAGGATCGGAGGTGAAAGAGTTGGTAAAACGAATTGATCGTAGTTTATTTGACTGGTGGTAAGGTTTCTTATAGTGAAGCTTGTCTGCTTGGATCAAGCTCTCGACTCGGCATATGTGCTACCATGTTTTTTAATTTCGTGTGACAATGTGCATCTGTGATGACTTAATTTGTCGACAGTACGTGGTGGACCGTACTGGAGGTCTTGCTGCGACAGTGCTTGTCACTTTGATTATTTGCATGGCGCGCCCTACATAATCTGCACTTCTCAAGCTCATCTCGCCCTTCCTTGGTTTGACTCCGTGTTCCGCCACTGTTGTTTGTCGATCTCTAGTAGATTATGCTCATAAAAATAAAGTTGCGTGCATACATTTTTATAGACAAATATGCATACCTATATGTGGGTGTTCGTGTCTATACCGTGAAAGGCAGTATATCAGACACCAGTGAGGAGGCAGGAGGACAACTCGTTACATGTGGCGGGGAGAGATCAGAAGACGGTTGCGCTGTGGGGTGGAAGAGGATTAAGGAGGTCAGAAACTATACGGCTGACATTATACGGGTTACGGTTGATGCAGAACCCCTTAGGTCAAAGATGGAACCACCAAGAGCCAGCCTAAGAATTCATCTGCCAGTAGGCCTCAAAACACTCAGATCACCTTGACGGCCAACTAACTATATGAGTTGTATTTCTTAATCCATCCACCCATCCTAGATATGAAGCATCCTAGCTAGAAAGTGCTTCATGCATGCATATACTTATTATGTATTCAGTTGGTCGCGCAGAACCTGGCCGTCCAAAGCAGACGATTAATTACTAACAGATCCATAATCCCGGCCGGGTACCTAATTTGACTCCAGATTAGAGATCTCGGCTAATACAAACAGATTGTACTACGTAATACTACAAGATTCGCAACAAGTTGCAAGCGTAAGTCAACTATATAGTACGCAAGTAAGACTTGGGGATCGGAGCCCTGTACGTCCTATCCGGCCCCCTGCATGCTGACTGGTCACTGACTCAACCACACGTTTGGGTTTGGCCCTGCATCAGCAGATGGACCTGATCGACGATGCATGTCACCGATGCATGCACGCTTTTGCATGTACGTTCCATAAAATTAGGATGTTAACACCCCGTCCACACGCGCGTATTTGTGCAGTATGCAACTATGCACACGTTACATTCAGAAAAAAAGGGTTACGCCACATGCGTGTCCATGTAGCATGCACATATTACGTTTTTAAACAGGAACCGTTATTCATTTGGACCATGCACGCAGCATGCATGATGCATGTTAAGATATAATCAAAATATATATTGCCGTTGTCGGATGCTCTACAGTGGACTGAACCACGCCAAACACAGTCGCTTCTATTTCATCTATGTAAATCGCTTATGTAATTTCTGCTAAACCGAACCATCCTCTGCATGGTCTCGGGTGTAACTTTACCATGCTTTCCTCTTAATGAAATACGTGCCAAGGCACGGTCGCGAAAAAAAAAGAAAAGAAAGCTGCAATCATGAAAAAAAGATACGCAGCTCTCCCGCGTATTCGACAAAAAAAAAGACATATGAACATGCATCAGTAAATAAAGACAGAAACATCATCATGTATCAATAAAACAGAGGCACGTATGCAAATCTGTTTGGATACATAATAACACAAAACTAGCTCATCTTCTTGTCATTTGAAATTCTATATCCTGACATGCTACTTCTAGTCATGTTACATCACTAACAATGCATCAATCGAGTAATCCTTATGAAGACAAGAACAGTCTCCTAGCTCTCTTGCACATTGGATCATTATCAACTCTTCTGCTGAGAGCCATCTTTGCCATGAAAAAATAATCTTTCATTTTCAATTACTCCTTTGAGAATCAAAACCGCCGCCGCCTTATCCAGATTCTTGTTGTATCCGCCGCATGCGAAGGACTGGATGCAATTCGGACAACCATCCAAGTTTGTGCAGCTGCATGCTGAAATAAGTTGTAAAGCGGCAACCAGCAGCTCCCCAAAGAGCAGCTTGACCTGTGATGCCAATCCGATGCCACCGGGGTGTTTGTCATACAACAGAATTCTGTCAGGGGTTATAGATGTGTGTTGAGGGTCAGCACACTGAGTCCCAAGATCAGAAGCACTGCACATCATATGCAGAGGTATTATACTGAGTATAGCATGCGACGCGGCATGGACACCGCCTTGAAATCCTAATTTCCTTTGCAAGACGGCTGCCCTGACAGATCTGGGAACACTAACCCAAGCAGCTTGAGCATGGAAGGTGTACGGAGGCAAGCTGAGCTCAATGGTGTCAGATAGCACGTTGTTTGATTTCCAAATGCGATCAAAGCCGGTCCATTTGGTCGTCACCTTGCAATTGCTTGCTTGAGCAGTCGTCCTGACCATGCCAGTTCTAGATGATCCATCACTCGTAGGAGGCAACAAATCAATATCACCTTCGAGGACATTGATCTCGGTGTGATCTCGAACCTTGGTGTAGTACTTGAGATTATGAACCACTCTACAGTAAGCTGTCCTTGAGGAGAGATCAAGCCTCTCAACCAAGTAAGTGCAGCCTTGATGCATGTAAACAGCGCCTTCATACACCTGAAAGAAAGCCTTGCTCTCCTCAATCTCCTCGAGCACCCGATACCCTTGGCTGTCGATCACCTTGTACCGATCATGCTCGATCGCTCTTATGCTCACCGTACGAGCCGGGCTTTTATTATCAGTCCCAACATATTTCCACACGTCTGAATCTGAATCTGAATCTTTCATCAGAGTCCGACATCCTTTCTCTTTCAGACTCACCATCACATCGTTCATGCCAGCACCAAAGTACCTCTCATCCTGCTCCGGACACAGCGGCTTCTCGAAAGCGGCACAGGCAAGATGCTGCCCCATGACCTTGTGGTTCTGCGAATCAACCTGGCAATGCTCAACCGGCTTGCCAAACAGCTTCTGTGGGAAGTTCATGAAGTACTGATCCAGAGCACCTTCAAAGCCAACATAAACAGCAATGGATTGCTTCGATCTCCGTCCAGACCTCCCTGCCTGCTGCCAGAAGCTTGTGATGCTCCCGGGAAACCCTAGGTGAAGCGTGGCGTCGATGTTGCCGACGTCGATCCCGAACTCGAGCGCGTTCGTCGCCGCGACGCCGCGAAGCTTTCCACCAAAGAGATCGGCCTCGATCCTCCTCCGATCCTCGGCGACGTAGCCGCCGCGGTAGACGCAGATGGCGTCGGCGAGCTCCGGCGAGGTGTCCTCGAGGATCTCGCGCGCGCGCGCCAGCACCATCTCGCAGAGCTTCTTCGTCTTGCAGAAGGCGATGCAGCGCAGCCCGTGCTGGACCATTTCAGCGAACAGGTAGGCGGCATCCTGCACCGGGCTCGGGCGCCGCTCCTTCCCCCTCGCCACCGACGGGTTCCACAGGAGGAAATACTTGGACCCGCACGGGCTCCCGTCGTTGTGGACGAGCTCGACGCCGCCGCCGGCGAGGTTGGCGAGCTCCATGACGTGCTCCCTGGGGTTGGCCAGTGTCGCCGTGCAGGATATGAACGCCGGCCGGCTGCCGTAGACCTCGGCGCAGACGCGCTTGAGCCTCCTGAGGATGAGCGCCGTGTGGCAGCCGAAGGCGCCCTTGTAGGAGTGCGCCTCGTCGACGACGACGAACTCGAGGTTGGATAGGATTCGTTTGAACTGGGCGTGGCACGGCAGGATGGACATGTGGAGCATGTCAGGGTTGCTGATGAGCAGCCGGGCGCCGCCCCTGATCTTGGCGCGGTCCCTCATCGGCGTGTCGCCGTCGTAGATGCTGACGCCGCCGGCGCCGCCGCCGCCGCCGTGGTTCATCATCTCGAGCAGCGTCCTGAGCTGGTCCTGCGCGAGCGCCTTGGTCGGGAAGATGTAGAGCGCGCACGACGTGGACGACGGCCGCGAGATGGACTCGAGCACGGGGATGTTGTAGCAGAGGGACTTGCCGCTGGAGGTGGAGGTGGAGACGACGACGTGCCTGCCGGCGGCGGCTGCGCCGATGGCCTCCGCCTGGTGGCTGTAGAGCTTGGTGACGCCGATGGCGTCGAGGGCGTCGCGCGTGGGCTGGGAGAGGTGGGGAGGGAGAGGGCAGAAGGATGCCTCCCTGCCGGGGATCTCCTGGACGTGCCGATCTGTCCGTGCTTCCCGAGCCCTTGCCTGAGGTGCTGCACCATCTCGGCGGCGCCCAGCGGCTGCTCGCCGTGGCAGTAGAACGCCGGCGAGGCCGGGTTGTTGTTGGGCACCCCGGCGACCCTGGCGTAGATGTCCTCGCCGCGCCACGACGACTCGAAGAATTTCCTCTTCCTCGCCGCCGCGAACGCCGTGGGGCGTGGGGCCGCCGGCCGTGGGTTCGGAGCGGCGGCGGCGCTCGGCGGCGGCGTCGGGGTGGTCGGCGCCGGCGTGGTCTGCGGCGGCGGCAAGGGCGGCTTGGTGGTGGAGAAGGAGATGAGGGAGACGAACTCCCCGCGGGCGATGGAGAGGGAGGTGAGCTTGGCGTCGGGGAGGAGCTTGCCGCCGCGGAGGAAGAGGTGGAAGGACGGCGCGGCCTGCGCCGGCGGGAAGGAGGCCAGGAGCGCCGCCTTGAGGTCCCGCACGGTGGCGCCGGCCGGGAGGCGGGCGGTCGTGGTGCGGCCGTCGAGCGCGCGCACCGGGCAAACACCGGACGCTGCTCTTTGCCCGCCGCCATTGCCGCCGGCCGGCGACGAGGAGGGGAAGGGAGGCCGGAGCGCGCGAATCGCAGGCGAGATCGCGGTGGCTTTCCTTCCGTCCGTCGTCTGAATTTGTTGGCCGGCGATAGTGGTGGTGTGTTCGACACGGAGCCGGAGTCCGAGCGGAAACAAAGGCCCGAGTAAGTGTCGGACCCGGTTGGGACGGCCCAGTCGCTGTCAGGGCCCTCCTGTTCCGCTCCTTCGGCTGCAGGTAGGAGGCCGAGAAGCTTTCACAGCTCAGTGATGGGCTCAAGTGTCTGCGGTCCAAATTTCTGCGGGTCCTCATGGCCTCATGGGCCACGTCCAGCATTTGTCAGATTACTGGGCTGATCGTCGCGTGGCCCATAATCGCAAAAGGAGGACGAGACGAAGCCATTGTTCGGCCCAGTCTGTCCTATGAGAGTACACCTGATCATGGGCCACCCGAGCCGACACACTTGAAAAGAGCTCCACCTTATCCGGTCAATGTATTGGGGCGGGCTTCGGTCCAAATCTGTAGTCCGGTTCAAATCATGGGCCAGAGACGGGCTAAAATTTTTTACTCAAAAATCTAAAAAATCCCGACTTTAACCTAAAAATTACACATAGGAACGAGTTTGACAGGTGCCGTCCGACCAGACATCGGATCGAGTGCGAACCAAAAATTTCAACCCAGTGTTAGCTTAGCTTGGGTTAGGCACTCAGGTTTTTTTTTATCTAAAACCTGAGCAAACCTGACCCGACAAATGATCATGTATACATGACAGTAACTAAAATGGACCTCCGTTCTACTTGACACTTTTTTGTGCTAAGCTACTTGGCACTCTTATACACCATTCTATTAGTATTTGTTTTAGAATACTTAGCACTTTATGTTTTCTGAAATATGTTTTCCTATTTTTCCCTAACAAAGAATACTACAGAAATGTTCTACCAAAGTCTCAGATATCTCTTCGAGTGCATTTTGGTCGTTTCATTGCAAAATAGTAGATTGCCTTGTTAAGTGTGTTTTGGTCAAAGTTGCAACACAGGTTAGTACGTCACGCGTGGTATGGCTCATGGGGTCATGGGAATTTTATCTGCGACTCATGGATTTGGCATTGACGGTGACTGAACTTTAGTTTTGACCGAATTCTACAATGTTACTACTTGTACACAGAATAGTGCTCATATCATAGGCTGTGCTTGTGCTTCATGGATTGCAGGGTTATCTCTGAATTTTCTGATTTTTTTTACTTAAACCCGGAGGATCGGAGTAAATTAAGTGTGCCTGAATTGGCAAACAGTTTGAGCCCGAGCGATCGTCGTCGATCATAGGCGACGATGAGACAGAGTGTCCGATTACTGCGCTGATCGTCGCGTGGGCCAATAAAAAATCTGACGAGAAGCCACTATTCGGCCCAGTCTAACGTCATAGGAGTAGTAGCTACGTCATATACATGGTATGATTCATGGGATTTTAATTTATCAACTTCCAATTTTGCCTGACTTCTACAATGCTACATACTACTCCATAGACTACTATTGATATCTGAATTTTCTGATGATGTTGCTTAAACCTGGAGCTTGGAAGTAAAGTGTGCCAGAGTTTCCGCCGTCTGGTACGCGTTTCCTGCAGGACGATGAATGTCCATAGTATATGCACACTTGATCGACAGAATATGGCAGCTTTGTTTCGTCGTCATGGCGTGTCGATCTTGCAATTGCGTGTTTGCAGATTGTTGTGTTGCATGTTGCCGGCCGCCACCTGCCGCCGGTGAATGATTGATTCATCGATCGATCGATTTGCATTTTGGGTTCCAACTCGATCCCAACTCTCCCAAAAAGGTGCATCGATCCATGGATGGAAATGTCATCCCACATGCATATGCTGCCTAGCTGCTAGCTCTCACCAAACGCCCAAACCATATGCACAAGGGAAAGGTTGATAGGATTTTATTGTATATTTTAGATAAATGGGTGAGGAGGAGGGGAATGGAATATATCTTGCATGATTAATCCTTGAGCTGGATTCATCAGCCCGGCCATGTTAACTAAGCACTCAGGTTCATGCTTGATAATGGTGGGATGGGGCTTATATGATATCTCCCCAGTCTTTGATGCACACATATCCCATATCACACTGACAAGCAGGGAACCAGCCCATTTGGCCCCACATGGAAGTGGGTGACATGCATGTGAGGTAAGTATGCTAGAATTCCTGAGTTAAAAATAGATCACTCTAGTACCTAAAGCACATACATATGTATACTTTGGAAGCTGCTTAGAAAGAGGGTTTCACATGGTGGCCAGCCTCAGTTTATCGTTGCCTGTCTATCCAACCCATCGATGGGCCACATGTGGGCATGTGCCTTACCTAGCCTAACTAGGGTGGTGAGGCTGTTAAGCCAACTGATCGAATATTATTCCCCCTCCCTCTCCATGATTAATCGATCAGCTGCATGTTTCTCTCCATGATTACTAACTTCCCCATGTTAAATGATTCCGATATTTCTTCGACTTTTGCTAGAGCTCCTTCATTCCACATGTAAAATCCACCTACTCAAATAAATATGTACTTTTCCGTTGCCATATAAGATCTGCTAAGTTTCATTAATTGATTTGGGGAAGTAATTATCAATGAATATTATTTAATTTGCTTGGGGATATTTTTTCAAAATAAAATAAAGAGTACATTCTCATCTT